>CM050171.1:8190764-8431885 GCA_027410445.1 Discoglossus pictus | reverse complement strand
CTGGTCCTTCAACAAAGCATTGTTGAAGTGCCAATAGGCGGCTCGTGGCGCTGTTGGCGTTAGCGCCACTGTCACAGACACACAGTTGTGGTCTGTGAACAGAGCCAGCCTAATGGCACAAGAACCGACTCGTGACATATAGTGACTAGATATATATAGTCTGTCGATCCGGGAGTGGGACACCAGACCGGCTCTCACCCTGACGTAGGTGAAACCGTCTGATGCCCCTGGGTTCTGCTCTCGCCAGATGTCCTCCAGGGAGAAGCGGGCGATGATCTCCCGCAGGGCTGACGCAGAAGGCGGGTACGGCTCTGGACTATTCCGGTCCAGAGCGTCGAGGGTGCAGTTGAAATCACCCCCGAGTACCAAACACTCATCTGCGTCAACCGTCTCCAAAAACTGGGACAGTCTGGCGAGGAACCTCACTCTCTCGAGCCCTCCAGCAGGGGCATATATATTAACTAGGTTAATGATGCTACCCTGCTCTCGGACCCGGAGGTGGATTAGACGGCCTGGGATAACAGCTTTCACAAGCAGCAGCTCTGGCTGAAAAGACTCTGAGAACAGGGTCACCACTCCACATGACGCCGATGTGAAGTGGCTGAAGAAGACCCTGCCTCTCCACTCCAGTTGCCACGAGGCCTCAGCCTCTGGAGTGGTGTGAGTTTCCTGCAGGAAGCTCACAGAGTACCCTCCCTGATATAAATAGGAGAGTACCTGGAACCTGCGGAAACTGTCTTGACAGCCATTGGTATTTAGCGTGCTGATGTGCAAAGCCATTACTGCGTGTCAGGAATTGTGCGTTCCTCAGACCCTTGAGACTGCTGATAGGACACGCACATTTTATAGAATTTCCGGACGCGGAGATGCTCCGCAGTCCCAGAATTCTTGGCCCTAGTGCTGACCACTAGATATTGCTGGAGAGAGTGGAGAATAAACGACATATTCTTCCACCTCTCCAAGGCCAGCCGCACCTTCCTTTTCTTTTGTCCATGAAGGGTGCTCTCAAGGAATAGATCTATTTCCTTGACAGGGATAACCCACCCAGAATCTGATGTTCCTTCTAGTGGGTCACCCCTGGGCTCCTCTTGGCTGAGGGCTTTTACTCCATCCTCCCCGGCTGGAGTCAGTTTCCTCAGCTTTATTCTCAGGGACCCCCTCTTAGATGATACAGAAGGAGTTCCTTTAGCACCCTTCAAGGTAAATAATGGACCCTTGGATTGCTGCTGCACCCCTGTAGCTTCAGGAGTGCATTCAGGGGTAGCTGGCTGGACAGCAGTGGCTGGCATGGCTTCCTTAATGGAAGCCTTGGAGGCTTTATATGCCTCCTCTGCCAGTTCCACCGCTGCTTGCTCAGCTTGGATGGCACCGATGTTAGGGTCAGTGGATGGCTGAGGAGGGTAGACAGGCTCTCCCATGATGTTAACAGGAAAACCTGTTTTATCACCCTCCCCCATTTCCACTTCCCCTTGTGCCACATCCCCCCTGACAGACAAATCCATGGGGTCCTGAATGGGGGTCATGCCTATATTCCCCCCCTCCAGTAGTGACTCGGCCTGGGGCTCTAACAAAGCCTGAGGTACGTCACTAGAGAGTGACACTGGAGGAGGAGACTGACTGGTGCCCTTGAAGCTCAGCACCTCAGGGACACTGACTACCCATTCAGCAGGGGCTTTGTTGGGTCCCCCCTCAAAGGCCAGAGGCAGAACCTGATCTTTCTTGTCTACCCCTGCCTCACTTGGGAGACCCTCTTGCCCCTGCTTTTCCTCCAGACCCTTTTCCACATTAACCCCTATAGGGTCTGGAGAGAGAGATGTGTGGTCTGGCACCGGCTGGCTGAGCTTAATAACTGGGCCAGACAATGTCACCGGATGAGGAGGAGATGTTTTGTACCTCTTCTTGCTTTTAGAGGGAGGTGCTCCACTATAGAGCACTTCCCACTTATCAGCAACCTCCCTGTTGGTTTTATGCTTCCTCTTCCTGGGGACGTCACTCCTGGAAGAGGAGCTGCCACTAGCTGCCTCCCCTGCAGAGGGCTTATTATCCCTCTGCTTACACTGTGCCCCCACACTAACTGATGTAATTATGGTGGGGGCAGATTGGGACTTGGGAGATGCAGCTGTGACACTGGGAGGACCGGTGACATTCTTCCCCTTTTTCCCCGTGTCTGCAGTCTTGCTGGAGACCACAGACACAGATGGCTTTTTTGGGGAAGAAGGGGGTTTGGAGGCCGTGGTGGTGGCTTGAGGAACGGCCTCCTTGCCTGAGCTCTGTGGGGGGGCTATGACCCTTGAGGTCCCCGCTGTTATGGGCTCAGCGGGGATGGGTGCCGTACTGACGGAGGTGCCATTTGCTGGGGCTGGGGCATGATGCTTTACATTAGGACAATTCCTACGTGTATGCCCCAACCCTTTGCAATGATAGCACTGCACCTCCGTAGTGCTGTAAAAAATCCTGTACAGCACCCCCTCAAATGGAACCCCAAAAGACCCCTCTATGTTCTCTGCGCCCTGAGGCAGGCACATTTGTACCTGCCTCTTGAAAGAGAGCACATGACGAAGTGCTCTCTCTCTGCACCCCAGGGGAATTTTTATAAATGGTGTTTTTACTTCCCCTAGGGTTAGCAGGTGGGGGCGCAGGAGGGAGTCTGGTAGGAAGGGGGGCACATTAGAGAGTGTTACTTTTGTGCCCAACCCTTCCAGGGGTTCTATTGGGACATATAATCCCCCCACTGTGATGCCTCTCTGTATAAGAATGTGTGCAGCAGCCAGCGTACGGGTAAAAAAAACTGCTTTCCCGTACATTTTGCTGGCTGCTACTATAACAGAGGGGCTGATGACATTAGCTGCAGCACGCAGATAGATATCAATGCTGTAGACCCCAGACATCTGACATTTAACCCCATGCTTCCTGGTGATCTGCCCCTCAGCCCCAGCGGTGGTATTACTGGGGCCAGCAGAAACCACCTGTGACCAGGTATTAGCCACAGGGGTAGGTCTGCTGGCAGAACCACCAGGAGCTGGGGCTGCCTTATCTGCCTGGGGCCTATGCTGTGCAGTGCTGCAGCTAGGATTTTCAGGGGCCATTATTCCCCCTTTTGACCCCTGAGGCTTCTTAATGGTCTTATCCCTCATGTTTAGACCCTTTTTTTTTTTAGTTTATTTGTTTTATTTATTTTTATTTTTTGTTTTATGATTTTCTACTGTTTTCTTTTTTTTTTAAAATATAAAAGTGTGAAAAAGAAACAAAAAGACAAAACTAAGGGAGACAAAAAACTAAGGGAGAGAGAGAGATGATGTTTGGCAGTGGAAGGGTTAATGGCCTGTTGCAAGGTGTTACTAAATGCAACAACACAGAGAACACAGAGGCTTTTTAACCCCTCTGTGTCTCTGTGTCAGATGTTAAAAAAAGCCTTTTAAACAAAACTTTAATTGTTTTCCCCCCCACTGCCTACAAAGATGTTACTTGTCTTCTCTCCCCCAAAACATAAAACCCAACACCAAACAAACAAAACTTCAACAAAACCTAATAAACTTTTTAAAAGAAAAAAAAGTCAAAGTAACAAAGCTCCAGGAGTGAAGGTGTAGTGCTATGGGAGGGGTGTGGCAAAGTATCCAGGAGACAGCTCACTCTCCTGGGATAGAGACTTGAGCCTGACTCCCAGAAAACTAAAACTTAAATTAAACTAAGAAAAACACCACAAAAACTCCCAAAAAAGAACAACACCGTGCACAAAGTGCTTATAAACAGAAAGGTGTTAAAATAAAACTTGTATTTGAGGGACTAAGACCCTAAAAAGCCTTTTGTTTGGAGCTCAAGCATGCACACAACATGCTCTCTGAGCACTGGGCACAGTGTATTTTAAAATCATGAGAAATCATTTTCTGTAAACTAAATAAAAATCATATTAGGAGGTTGAAAGAAAAAGAAACCGGATGGGGGGATACCGAGCAGAGCACACCATCTACAGCCCACTGGGAGACAAACTCATCCATTCCCCCAGTAGACAAAGCCAGGTGGTACTCTGCCCGGATACGGGAGCGCACCAGCACCCGGAACATGGCCTCAGGTGACAAGGGAACCCCCCCTATCAAACACTGCTTCCTAGACTTATATATAGCCAACTTGGCTAATGCCAGGAGCAGGTTGACGAGGAGGTCCCTGGCCTTATTGCCCCGGGACACTGGGCGCCCAAAAATAAAAATGTGAGGGGAGAAATGCAGCCAGAACTGCAGGAGGAGGCCCCTCAAGAGTGACAAGAGGGGCTGCAGTCTGGCGCAACTAAAATAAACATGATACACGGACTCTCCCTTGCCACAGAATGGACAAGTGGAGGGAGAGTCCGTGAATTTAGCTAAGTACTCTCCCGTGCTCAGTGCACCATGGAGCACTCTCCAACTCAAGTCCCCGGTGGGTCGTGGAACTAAATCAGAATAAAGTTCCCTCCACCGGGGCCTCTTGCCCTCGTCAGCTGGTAGGACCCGCCTCCAGATGGTATCGGGACGGGTCACGAGGGCAAGGAAGTGCACTGTATGGAGCACGAGAGAATATAAGCTCTTCCTCGGCATGCCGCGAAAGCATGCCGAGGGTATGTCCCTCAACCTCGAGAGGTTGGGGACAGGAGGAGCCTGAGGGGAAACACGGGGCTTGTGTCCAATGCAAACAGCCGGAGAAGGGGTGTTGAAAGGTGCATGTGGCACTCCGGCCTGCAAAAGCCCCGCGAAGGAAGGTGCGCGAGTCGGGGGAGATGGCATCTCTAATCTCCTGGAGCAAGCGCCCTGAGACTTTGGGCGTCACATATCCCAAACGGAGCGCAAGCTCCTGGGGTGACACCCAATCAGAACGCCCGTATTCCAGGAGATCCCCGACTCGGGTCATCCGTGCATGACTAAGGCGGCGGATGATACTGGGGGACTGTAACATTGGAGCCCCCACTGCTGCATTAAATAGCAGGGGCTCTGTGAATATTTCATCCCCCAAAGGCACGCCCTGCCTGGTCACGGAGACCATGCTCCAGGCCTTGAGGGTTACCTGGTAGTATGCCGGCAACACAGAGAGTTCTCTCCCAAACCCCTCGGGCCTGATCAGAAATAATTGCCGGTCATACCCCAGGTTGCGCAACTGGCGATAAAAGCTGGATGCCAGTGCGCACCACTGCGGAGAGGGATCTGCATATAGGTATCTCTGCAGGTACTGAAGGCGGAAGGTGGACAACTGGGAGCACACACAAACTACTCCCTGTCCACCCTCCACCAAAGGCAGACTTGCCACCCCTGCAGAGACCCAATGCCTTCCCATCCAGAGGAAATCTAACAAATTCCTCTGGATATTGGTGACAAACTCGGGGGTCGGACTCAGACAAATCAGCCGGTGCCAGATCTGAGAAGCCACCAGCTGATTCACCACTAGAGTCCGCCCCCTAAGGGAAAGCATTTTTGCTAGACCCCTCCATCGTCCCAGACGAGAGAGGACACTGCCCTCTAACTCCCTCCAGTTGTCTGGGACGGAAGCGTCCGCAGCGGACAGGTAGACCCCCAGATATTTAATGACATCTGCCTCCCACGTGATGTCACGAAACGTGGGAGGCAAAGAGTCCACCTGTAAATTACCCTCTAAAAGGCCTGTGCATTTGGACCAGTTGATCTGAGCGGAGGAGGCAGCTGAATATACCTCCTGGCACTGTTTTGCCAGCTCAAGATCAACTGGATCCTGGGCCACGAGGAGCACATCGTCAGCATAAGCTGAAAGGACAATCCGCATGTCTGGATCTTTTAGCACCAGCCCTGTGAGCCTTTTCCTCAGTAGGCAGAGGAAAGGCTCAATGGCCAGTGCATATAACTGTCCAGACAAGGGACATCCTTGACGCACCCCTCGTCCAAATACCAAAGGTGCTGTTAGGGACCAATTGATTTTAAGTAAACACTCTGCAGAGGCGTACAGCGTTCTTATAAAGCCCACAAACTGTGGGCCAAAGCCGTACGCTTGCAGAGTGGCTATGAGGTAACCATGGTCCACCCTGTCAAACGCCTTCTCTTGATCTAAAGAGAGAAAGGCGAGTGACAGACCAGTCCTGCGAGAATAATGCAATAGATCCCGGACCAGAAAGATACTATCAAAGATAGTCCGGCCCGGGATCGCATAGGACTGGTCAGGGTGAACCAATTCTGCCAGCACAGACCCAAGTCTAAGCGAGATGGCTTTAGCTACAATCTTGTAGTCCGTGCTGAGCAGAGAGACCGGTCGCCAGTTCTTAATAAGCCGGAGATCCCCCTTTTTGGGCAGCAGGGCAAGTACTGCCCTGCGACAAGACAGGGGCATCTCCCCGGTCTCCAGGGCTTCCCCAAGGACCAGATGGAAATCAGGTCCCAGAGTCTCCCAGAAAAATTGGAAAAACTCTACAGTCAGTCCGTCCAGTCCTGGAGACTTTTCACAGGACATGGCACGGAGGGCTTCAGAGAGCTCTTGAAAAGATAGTGGTATATCAAGCCGCTCTCTTACACCCTCACTGACTGTGGGGAGCCCCTCCCATAGCACCCTGCAGGCGTCTGGAGAAATGGGATCCGGAGAGTAAAGATCTTTATAAAAGTTCCGGGCTCTATCCCGGATACTCTCCGGATCTGTAAGGGGGGCACCGTCTTCATCTAGAAGACAGGTGATGTGCCTACTGTTACCCCCCTTTTTCTCCAGTGAGTAGAAGAGGCGCGAGCCGCGGTCTAGATCTTTGAGAAAACCTAAGCGGCTGCGCACGTATGCCCCCTTGGCCTGGTGTCGTTCCAGGTCACAGAGGACACCCTTCCTCTCTACATACTCGCTCTGCAGGGATTGGTCCCTACAAGTGAACAGCCTCTGCTCCAGATGGAGTACCTCCCCCCGGAGTGACTCCAACTCAGCTTCGCGCTGCCCACTCGCACCCTTGGTATATTCCTGACACAGAAGTCGCAAATGAACCTTGCCCACGTCCCACCACAGTTTTAACGTGGCAAAGTCCCCCTTGCAACCCCTCCAGTCCGTCCAAAACTCCCGGATCAATGTCACGAGCCCCTGGTCCTTCAACAAAGCATTGTTGAAGTGCCAATAGGCGGCTCGTGGCGCTGTTGGCGTTAGCGCCACTGTCACAGACACACAGTTGTGGTCTGTGAACGGAGCCAGCCTAATGGCACAAGAACCGACTCGTGACATATAGTGACTAGATATATATAGTCTGTCGATCCGGGAGTGGGACACCAGACCGGCTCTCACCCTGACGTAGGTGAAACCGTCTGATGCCCCTGGGTTCTGCTCTCGCCAGATGTCCTCCAGGGAGAAGCGGGCGATGATCTCCCGCAGGGCTGACGCAGAAGGCGGGTACGGCTCTGGACTATTCCGGTCCAGAGCGTCGAGGGTGCAGTTGAAATCACCCCCGAGTACCAAACACTCATCTGCGTCAACCGTCTCCAAAAACTGGGACAGTCTGGCGAGGAACCTCACTCTCTCGAGCCCTCCAGCAGGGGCATATATATTAACTAGGTTAATGATGCTACCCTGCTCTCGGACCCGGAGGTGGATTAGACGGCCTGGGATAACAGCTTTCACAAGCAGCAGCTCTGGCTGAAAAGACTCTGAGAACAGGGTCACCACTCCACATGACGCCGATGTGAAGTGGCTGAAGAAGACCCTGCCTCTCCACTCCAGTTGCCACGAGGCCTCAGCCTCTGGAGTGGTGTGAGTTTCCTGCAGGAAGCTCACAGAGTACCCTCCCTGATATAAATAGGAGAGTACCTGGAACCTGCGGAAACTGTCTTGACAGCCATTGGTATTTAGCGTGCTGATGTGCAAAGCCATTACTGCGTGTCAGGAATTGTGCGTTCCTCAGACCCTTGAGACTGCTGATAGGACACGCACATTTTATAGAATTTCCGGACGCGGAGATGCTCCGCAGTCCCAGAATTCTTGGCCCTAGTGCTGACCACTAGATATTGCTGGAGAGAGTGGAGAATAAACGACATATTCTTCCACCTCTCCAAGGCCAGCCGCACCTTCCTTTTCTTTTGTCCATGAAGGGTGCTCTCAAGGAATAGATCTATTTCCTTGACAGGGATAACCCACCCAGAATCTGATGTTCCTTCTAGTGGGTCACCCCTGGGCTCCTCTTGGCTGAGGGCTTTTACTCCATCCTCCCCGGCTGGAGTCAGTTTCCTCAGCTTTATTCTCAGGGACCCCCTCTTAGATGATACAGAAGGAGTCCCTTTAGCACCCTTCAAGGTAAATAATGGACCCTTGGATTGCTGCTGCACCCCTGTAGCTTCAGGAGTGCATTCAGGGGTAGCTGGCTGGACAGCAGTGGCTGGCATGGCTTCCTTAATGGAAGCCTTGGAGGCTTTATATGCCTCCTCTGCCAGTTCCACCGCTGCTTGCTCAGCTTGGATGGCACCGATGTTAGGGTCAGTGGACGGCTGAGGAGGGTAGACAGGCTCTCCCATGATGTTAACAGGAAAACCTGTTTTATCACCCTCCCCCATTTCCACTTCCCCTTGTGCCACATCCCCCCTGACAGACAAATCCATGGGGTCCTGAATGGGGGTCATGCCTATATTCCCCCCCTCCAGTAGTGACTCGGCCTGGGGCTCTAACAAAGCCCGAGGTACGTCACTAGAGAGTGACACTGGAGGCGGAGACTGACTGGTGCCCTTGAAGCTCAGCACCTCAGGGACACTGACTACCCATTCAGCAGGGGCTTTGTTGGGTCCCCCCTCAAAGGCCAGAGGCAGAACCTGATCTTTCTTGTCTACCCCTGCCTCACTTGGGAGACCCTCTTGCCCCTGCTTTTCCTCCAGACCCTTTTCCACATTAACCCCTATAGGGTCTGGAGAGAGAGATGTGTGGTCTGGCACCGGCTGGCTGAGCTTAATAACTGGGCCAGACAATGTCACCGGATGAGGAGGAGATGTTTTGTTCCTCTTCTTGCTTTTAGAGGGAGGTGCTCCACTATAGAGCACTTCCCACTTATCAGCAACCTCCCTGTTGGTTTTATGCTTCCTCTTCCTGGGGACGTCACTCCTGGAAGAGGAGCTGCCACTAGCTGCCTCCCCTGCAGAGGGCTTATTATCCCTCTGCTTACACTGTGCCCCCACACTAACTGATGTAATTACGGTGGGGGCAGATTGGGACTTGGGAGATGCAGCTGTGACACTGGGAGGATCGGTGACATTCTTCCCCTTTTTCCCCGTGTCTGCAGTCTTGCTGGAGACCACAGACACAGATGGCATTTTTGGGGAAGAAGGGGGTTTGGAGGCCGTGGTGGTGGCTTGAGGAACGGCCTCCTTGCCTGAGCTCTGTGGGGGGGCTATGACCCTTGAGGTCCCCGCTGTTATGGGCTCAGCGGGGATGGGTGCCGTACTGACGGAGGTGCCATTTGCTGGGGCTGGGGCATGATGCTTTACATTAGGACAATTCCTACGTGTATGCCCCAACCCTTTGCAATGATAGCACTGCACCTCCGTAGTGCTGTAAAAAATCCTGTACAGCACCCCCTCAAATGGAACCCCAAAAGACCCCTCTATGTTTTCTGCGCCCTGAGGCAGGCACATTTGTACCTGCCTCTTGAAAGAGAGCACATGACGAAGTGCTCTCTCTCTGCACCCCAGGGGAATTTTTATAAATGGTGTTTTTACTTCCCCTAGGGTTAGCAGGTGGGGGCGCAGGAGGGAGTCTGGTAGGAAGGGGGGCACATTAGAGAGTGTTACTTTTGTGCCCAACCCTTCCAGGGGTTCTATTGGGACATATAATCCCCCCACTGTGATGCCTCTCTGTATAAGAATGTGTGCAGCAGCCAGAGTACGGGTAAAAAAAAAAAAAAAAAAAAAAAAAAAAAAACTGCTTTCCCGTACATTTTGCTGGCTGCTACTATAACAGAGGGGCTGTTGACATTAGCTGCAGCACGCAGATAGATATCAATGCTGTAGACCCCAGACATCTGACATTTAACCCCATGCTTCCTGGTGATCTGCCCCTCAGCCCCAGCGGTGGTATTACTGGGGCCAGCAGAAACCACCTGTGACCAGGTATTAGCCACAGGGGTAGGTCTGCTGGCAGAACCACCAGGAGCTGGGGCTGCCTTATCTGCCTGGGGCCTATGCTGTGCAGTGCTGCAGCTAGGATTTTCAGGGGCCATTATTCCCCCTTTTGACCCCTGAGGCTTCTTAATGGTCTTATCCCTCATGTTTAGACCCTTTTTTTTTTTTTTAGTTTATTTGTTTTATTTATTTTTATTTTTTGTTTTATGATTTTCTACTGTTTTCTTTTTTTTAAAAATATAAAAGTGTGAAAAAGAAACAAAAAGACAAAACTAAGGGAGACAAAAACTAAGGGAGAGAGAGAGATGATGTTTGGCAGTGGAAGGGTTAATGGCCTGTTGCAAGGTGTTACTAAATGCAACAACACAGAGAACACAGAGGCTTTTTAACCCCTCTGTGTCTCTGTGTCAGATGTTAAAAAAAAGCCTTAACAACAAAAAATCTAATTGTTTTCCCCCCCACTGCCTACAAAGATGTTACTTGTCTTCTCTCCCCCAAAACATAAAACCCAACACCAAACAAACAAAACTTCAACAAAACCTAATAAACTTTTTAAAAGAAAAAAAGGCAAAGTAACAAAGCTCCAGGAGTGAAGGTGTAGTGCTAAGGGAGGGGTGTGGCAAAGTATCCAGGAGACAGCTCACTCTCCTGGGATAGAGACTTGAGCCTGACTCCCAGAAAACTAAAACTTAAATTAAACTAAGAAAAACACCACAAAAACTCCCAAAAAAGAACAACACCATGCACAAAGTGCTTATAAACAGAAAGGTGTTAAAATAAAACTTGTATTTGAGGGACTAAGACCCTAAAAAGCCTTTTGTTTGGAGCTCAAGCATGCACACAACATGCTCTCTGAGCACTGGGCACAGTATTTGTAAGCCTGACACACACACTGGCTAGTGGTCAGGCAAATTAACTTAGATTGGCGGTCAGGCAAATGAACTTAGATTTAAGAAAATAAAATTATTGTTTTTTTAAATGTAGACTGCTGGTACCCCAACTAGATTGGATTGGTTGAACTTGGCACAATACTTATAAGCCTGACACACACACTGGCTAGCGGTCAGGCAAATTAACTTAGATTTAAGAAAATAAAATTATTGTTTTTTTTAAATGTAGGCTGCTGGTACCCCAACTAGATTGGATTGGTTGAACTTGGCACAATACTTGTAAGCCTGACACACACACTGGCTAGCGGTCAGGCAAATTAACTTAGATTTGCGGTCAGGCAAATGAACTTAGATTTAAGAAAATAAAATTATTGTTTTTTTAAATGTAGACTGCTGGTACCCCAACTAGATTGGATTGGTTGAACTTGGCACAATACTTATAAGCCTGACACACACACTGGCTAGCGGTCAGGCAAATGAACTTAGATTTAAGAAAATAAAATTATTGTTTTTTTTAAATGTAGGCTGCTGGTACCCCAACTAGATTGGATTGGTTGAACTTGGCACAATACTTGTAAGCCTGACACACACACTGGCTAGCAGTCAGGCAAATGAACTTAGATTTGCGGTCAGGCAAATGAACTTAGATTTAAGAAAATAAAATTATTGTTTTTTTAAATGTAGACTGCTGGTACCCCAACTAGATTGGATTGGTTGAACTTGGCACAATACTTGTAAGCCTGACAAACACACTGGCTAGCGGTCAGGCAAATGAACTTAGATTTAAGAAAATAAAATTATTGTTTTTTTTAAATGTAGGCTGCTGGTACCCCAATTAGATTGGATTGGTTGAACTTGGCACAATACTTGTAAGCCTGACACACACACTGGCTAGCGGTCAGGCAAATGAACTTAGATTTGCAGTCAGGCAAATTAACTGAGATTTAAGAAAATAAAATTATTGTTTTTTTTACATGTAGACTGCTGGTACCCCAACTAGATTGGATTGGTTGAACTTGGCACAGTACTTGTAAGCCTGACACACACACTGGCTAGCGGTCAGGCAAATGAACTTAGATTGGAGGTCAGGCAAATGAACTTAGATTTAAGAAAGTAAAATTATTGTTTTTTTAAATGTAGACTGCTGGTACCCCAACTAGATTGGATTGGTTGAACTTGGCACAATACTTGTAAGCCTGACACACACACTGGCTAGCGGTCAGGCAAATGAACTTAGATTGGCAGTCAAGCAAATGAACTTAGATTTAAGAAAATAAAAAATAAAAACTAGTATACAAGATTGTATTGGTTGCACTGTGCACACACAGTATAAGCTGTGAGCTTTTCACACACACTTGCTAGCAGGGGCTAGCAGGGAGACAGGCAAATTAAGTTAGATTAGACAGAATTTTTTTTTTTTTAAATGATGTTATAGCCCTAAAAAGGACTTTTTGGGGTGCTGTGTTTACAGCAGAGATCTGATGAGTCCTTTAGCACTGCCCTGGACACTGAATAAACTTGCCTAGCTATTGATTTCCCTATTCAATCAGCAGCACCTACACTCAGCCTCCTCTCAGTAAGACTGCAAGTTAGTTATGATTCCAAAATGGCTGCTGTCCATGAGGTAGAAGGCTCTGGAAGGGAGTGTATGCTGCTGATTGGCTGTAATGCGTCTGCTGACTGTGAGTTGCAGGGTCAAAGTTTGCTTAATAATAAAGTGTAGGGGGCGGGTTGAATCTCGCATATGTTCGCTGTTCGCCACGAACGCGACCATGCTATGTTCGCCGGGAACAGTCCGCTGGCGAACTATTCGCGACATCTCTAATCGCAAACGTTTCCAACATTCGTACATCCACGACTATATATGTGATCCGTAGTGCTAAACAGGGTAGAAACAAGTCAAAAACAAACTCAGTAAAATATGAAAGAATGGGGAGCCTGTTAATGATTTTAAAGCCAAGCAAAGTGCTTTCTCTAAAGAACCAAACAAGACTGACAACGCAAACATACAGTCTAAAGGTATGGGTGATGTATATAAAGGTGAGGTACCATATATTGTGTACATTTACCAACGAAAATGATAAGCTTCTTCAAATAGATTCGTTTTTAGTGAGGTTTTGAGGGATTTGAGGCAGGAGGAGTCTAGGATTTGAGGCAGGAGGAGCAAGGCAAGGGGCAGTACAAGAAAAGTCCTGAAGGTGGGAGTGAGAGAGTGAGAGGAGATGATAAGAGAGGAGGAAAGAAGAAGGTCATTAGCAGAGTGAAGAGGACAGTTGGGAGAGTATTTAGAGTCAAGCCCAGAGATATAGGGGGGTGCATTATTATTGAGGGCTTTATATGTTAGGGTCAGGATTTTATATGTTAGGGTCAGGATTTTTAATTTTATTTTGGAGCCTATGGTAAGCCAGTGAAGTGACTGACAGAGAGGTGCTGCAGTAACTGAGCGAGGAGTATGGTAAATGAGTCTAGCGGAGGCATTCATTACTGACTGAAGTGGAGAGAGATGGGTGATGGGAGGCCAGCAAGGAGAGAGTTGCAGTAGTCGAGGCAGGATATAAGAGAGTGTATTAGACTTTTGGTTGTGTCTTGTGAGAGAAAGTGACATATTTTGGAAATGTTTTTAAGGTGACAATGACAAGATTTAGTGAGGGATTGTATGTGAGGAATGAATGAGGGGGCAGAATCCAGTAGAACACCTAAGACAATGGGTGTGACATTTGGAGTGATGATGGCATTGTCAACAGTGAGAAATATTTGAGGAGTGGAAGTTGTGGAAGAGGGTGGGAAGATTAGAAGCTCAATCTTTGACATTTTGAGTTTGAGTTGATGGGCAGACATCCAGGGGGATATGCTAGAGAGGCAGTTGGCAACATGAGTTAGAAGAGAGGGGGATAGTACTGGTTCAGAGAGTTATTTGGGTGCCATCAGCATATAGATGATATTGAGATCCAAAAGTTTATTAGGGTACCATGCACGGAAGTGTAGATGTAGAAAAGGAGGGGGCCTAGGACAGAACCTTGAGGTACGCCAACAGTCAGAGGGTGAGGTGATGAATAGGAGTCATAGAAGGACACACTGAATATTCGATTTTATAGATATGATGTGAACCAAGAGAGGGCAGTGTCATGGATGCCAAGAGAGTAAATAATTTGGATAAGAAGAGGATGATCAACTGTGTCAAAGGCAGTGGAGAGATCAAGGAGAATACAAATAGAAAAGTGACCCTTTGATTTGGTGGTTAGCAAGTCATTAGTGACTTAATGAGAGCTATGTCTATGGGGTGTTGAGACCGGAAGCCAGATTGGAAGGTGTCAAGGAGAGAGTTGGTGGAAATAAATTGGGAGAGATGATTGTGGATGATACTTTAAAGTAATTTAGAAACTAGGGGAACTAGGAAGCGGTAATTAGATGGAGAAGCCGGATCAGATGAGAGTTTCTTAAGAATGGTGTAAGAATGATGATGGATACTTGCCAGTTTTAAGGGAAAAGTTGAAAAGATGTGTGAGAGCTGGGATAAGTGTGGCAGTGTGGAGGGATCACCTGTTATGCAATAGGATCATGTTGACTAGTTGTAAGACAAAAGGTTATTACAAGGATAGAGACTTCATCCTCCGTTATAGGGTCAAATGTGTCCATTATGGATGAGGGAATGGGTAAGGATGAAGGCTGGCTGTTGTCAGTTTGTTGAGATGAAAGTGAGTTAGGGCCACACTGAGAGGAAAGCTCATTATGGATGTTTTCAATTTATTATTAAAGTAGCTAGCAAAGTCTTTTGGCCGTGAGGCAGGAATGGGCAGGAGGCGGTGGAGGGCAGAGGAGGGTGTTGAATGTTGCAAACAAGCATTTGGGATTGGCCGCTAAATTGGATATTAGTGATGAGAAGTAGCACTGCTTGGCAAGATTGAGGGCATAGTGATAGGAGCGAAGAATGAATGTGTATGCATATGCTGGCTTGTCTGATCATTCTTCTGTTTGAGAATGCTTATTGTTTTATGTACCCTAGCGCTAAGGAATCTGCTGGATCTCTAAAAATAATATATTATAATAAAAATAATACACAGGAATTTATTTAGTTTTTATAGATTTATTTAAATGGAATTGGGTTTGAAAGTGATTTTCCCACCACTTAGTAAGGCATATCTAAGTTTCATGGATTGTTATTATTATTATTATTATTATTAACATTTTATTTTTATTAATATCTTAAAATCCTTCTAATCCTTATGTTGACATCTCCAGGGGTGTATACACATGCACCTGATACCCCCACAATCATCATGGAGCATTTGGGGACCAATTTTAACCCAGTGCTTTAAACCGAGTGCTTTAAATCATTTCAGCAGAACAATAGAATGAATTAGTTATAGGGGTATATATATTATTAGGAAAAGTATTGAGAAGTACAATTTGATATTGAAAGCTTTAGAGAATATAAAACAAATATTTAATATTAAAACAAATATGTTGTTGTTTAATCGTTCAGAAGTGTCCGACTTTCTGTGACCAAATTTACTGAAAATATTTTGACCTGTGGAGGACATTGCACTCTGTATTCCACCCTTATCAATCTGACATGATCTTTGTTCTTTGCAATATCTACAGGTTTATACAAGAAGCAAAGAACTTTTAAAGGAATTTTAACAGTATAATTCGGAAGTGTCAAAATGCTTATTTAGGACTCAATTTCATGTTTGTTTGTAAAAGTATTCATCAATAGTCAATATCTCATCATGATGATGAATGCCATGTTATTTACCTATTAAATTAAGAAATTGATGTTGAAAATAAATAAATAATTAGTTCATCAAGTTTTTTAAAATCTAATCTGATCCTGGCATTATCTGGATTCTTATTTGATCCAGAGGAAGAAACAAACAAACAAGAACAAGCACAGAAAAATTGCACTTTTGTCTCATAAGGTTTAAAAAAAACTCCTTCCTTATAGCAAATACTGGCAATTAAATTACTCTCTGGATCAATAACCTTCCTACTCTAGTTATCCCACATAACCGTGTATGCCATTTCTTTTATATTTGCAACTCCTTTAAGTTATCTATTGTATCTGCTATCACAACTTCCTTTGTTAGTGAATACCACAATCTACGCAAATCTCTTTATTTAAAGTAAAATCTTTTTTCTTCCAAGAACAATGGGTGATTTCTTCTCAACTGAAGATCTCTCAGGAAAAAACAGTTCACCTAACAAAGCCTTATGTTGACCCTGGGTGCGCTTAGATAAGGTAATCATATCCCTGTGTAGGCATCTTTTTTTCTAGAAACAAAAGTCAGATTCGATAAGATCTTTCTCAAGCCATTTTGTTTATAAATATTGTTTCCCTGCTTTGCAGCTTTTCCAGCCCTATCGTGTCCTTTTTTGAAGTGGTGCCAAAAATTGCATATTCTAGATTGGGTCGAAATAAACTAAGGCTGTAAGGGTGAAAATATGTTAGTTAAGAGATTTAATGGCAAGTAAGAACCAATAGGCCCATTTAGTCTACTCCATTTTTACTGTAACATATGTTATATATATATATATATATATATATATATATATATATATATATATATTGTGGTGAAGTGCCACCAGAGGTCAGAAGAGAGCTCTTCAAGACTTCGCCCCAGGAGAAAGACAGTTAATGACTTGCTCAAAGGGTAGGTGTGTGGCTACAATCAAGACAGAACTGGAGTGTTGTGGAAGTGTTCAGGGCTGCTGCCAACGGCCGCACTGAAAGCTAAAGGACCAAAGCCAGAAGCTTTGAAGAGAGAGCCTGCAGATAAGAGGAACATAAAGTCCCTGAAGGTGATGACCGAAGGAGGGATCTGCTTAGGAAAGAGAGGCCGGAGATACAGAGCCCGAGGGAGAGGTGAGAAAGAAAGACACCTCTGTTGCCTATGTTTGGACTGTATTTTTGCACTTATATGTAAGACAGTGAGGGAACTACAGTTTAGTTATGCAGGGCTTCAATGACAAGCTAGGATTTTGTTTCTGCCTTCAGTTTTATGTTATATGCTGTCAAAACAATGCTGTCAAAACAGTTATATGCTGTCAAAAATCAGTAAAGTGTGGTTAAACATTTAAAGGGCTCCTGCATCCTCCATTTAATTGAAAAACAAGGCACGGATCCTGAGAGTGACAGTTAATCTGTCACATTTATGGTGGCAGTGATGGGTAGAAAATTGTCTGTGTTAAAGAAGACAGCCCACAGCACAGTACACTTATGGAGGAACCATGGAAAACCCTGTTAGGTGCCACTACATGCCAGGAAGTGGGTGGAGCTTGTCAGCAAGAAAACCAGCAGAGATGCCTGAAAGAAATTGCAGAGGACAGAGCCCATGCTGCAAAAGATGCCACACTAAGAGATGCTGCTGCATGTCTGAGAGAGGCCACAGAGAAATGGCAGAGATAAGCGGAAGAGGACAGAGTCCAAAAGAGAGAGTTTTTGGAAGCACAGACAGCAAAGCTACAGCAACAGGAGTCTGCAACTAATACTGTGTTTACAGAAGCAAGTGGAAGCATGAATCTTAATCACTTTCTAAAGAGGATGACAGCTCAGGATAACTCTGAAACATATATCCTGAACTTTGAGAAGATTGCCACTAGGGAAGGTTGGCCTAAAAAGCACTGGGCAACACTCCTTGGTCCCTATCTGTGCGGAGAAGCACAGAGAGCCTATTGTGTTTTGCCCGAAGAAAAGACAACAAATTATTGTATCCTAAAAGCCGAGATCCTTGCCAGAGTTGGAGTTACCAGGGATGTCAGAGCACAAAAATTCTGCCCACTGAGCCTGCGTTGTACCAAGGAGAAGCTACTGTACAGAGGGGAAGTCACACAATCTGGACAACCACCTTCCTGTCTCTCGGATAAATATGACAATGATGGAATATGGAATCCTGAGGAACGGCATGCTCATCTCTACCCCAGATCAGGCTACAGGTCACCTGTCAAGAGACTGAGGAAGGACTCCCAGAAAGACCAGAAGGCTTACTTTACAGCTAGCATAAAGGTCCCAGGGGTGCCACAAGCTGGCCAGAGAAGTGCTCCTAAATTGTCCACCACAAGTGAAGAGTGTGACTGACATAACAAAGGAGAGAAGTAACCGAACCGCAAGAAAAGATTTTCATCCAAATATTTTGGAAACACCATTGGAGTTTTGCTTTGAGAAGCCATATGATGATATTGTCAAAGATAGACAAGCAAGGAACTGGCTTTCTGACAGCGCTGAAGAGACTGCAGAAGGAGCTGCAAGTGAGACTGCAGGGAGGACCTGATAGAAGAGTCAGAGGAGGTTCCTCAGTTTAATATGCAGCAAAAGATCCAGTCAAGCAGAGCGAACTGGATTTGCAACAAGCTAATGAGGAGAAACTGCGGCTGAAGGAAGCCGAGGAAGATGAAAAGCTGGACGCCTTGGAGGCAAAGCAAGTAAGGAAGCCACTAAATGAAGAAATAATATGGATGAAGGCTGAGGATGCCGAAAATAAAAGTGTTTTCCAGGAATCTAGGATTGAAGAGGCTACTAAGAAGTACACTAGCCTATTTGTTGGGTGTCAGCTTGAAGTTGCTGAACAGCTGGAGATATTTCAGCAAAACCAAAAGTCTGAGCACTCCTTTCAAGCAGAGATAGCGAATATGCTTGCTGTGCACAGAAAGAAAGATGAAGTACAGATCTGAGAGTAAGATGTAGCCGTGAGAGAGGACCTGCCATTGGAGTCTATAGATGATACTGGGCCAGAACAGAAGCAAGATGACTGGATGAGGCTGATAGGTTTTGGTGAGAGTTGTCAGCCAGCCAATAGGAGCACCTGGATCCGAGAAAGCCAGAAACAGAGGGAAGAAAAATAGCCCAAGAAGTTGATGTTCCATAGTGAAGTTGAAAGGGATGAGAAAGCTGCGCATAATCTTCTGGGGAAAAAAAGAACGTTTAACAGGAGGATTAAAGGAGCAAATGAAATCCAAGCATAACAAGGCTGAAGAAAGGCAGCTCCAGTCCCAGGCTCCCGGTCTGCAGATGAGGCATAAATACTGCCGGGGTGACTTTAAACAGACGAAAACACACCATCTAGCCAAGAACTGGCAGGAAGTATCCAAGCCAGAGAGTGAACTGGCAAACATCAGTCCTCGCATTGATGATATAAAGAGGATAATTCAGAGCTGTGAGAGTGAGATGAAGGGTCTGAAAGAAATTATGCATCCGGAAGACAGGGTCACAGAAACCTGTAATGTCTGTGATGTACCCCCAAGGGAAAGGACTGTATGGAGAAACACATTCTCATACCGAAGTACGAGAAGTATTTTTCAAGAATCCCTGGGGGAGGGCACTTGGAAAGAAGGGCGGGCCGGTGTCCTACCCACAAATTTTAAGTGATGACACCAGACAGAACGTCAAAGAAAGCAGAAAATGCAAAGTGAAAGGAGTGAGAAAGCTAACATCCTGCTCAAAAGGCAGGGGTTGTGGCTACAATCAAGGCCTGTTGCTACCCCCAGGGGGAGATTTGTTTGACAGAGCTGGAGTGTTGTAGCAGTGTTCAGGGCTGCTGCCAGCAGCCACACTGAAAGCTAATGGACCAAAGCTAGAAGCTTTGAAGAGAGAGCCTGCAGATAAGAGGAACAGGAAGTCCCTGAAGGTGATGACCGAAGGAGGATCTGCTTAGAAAAGAGAGGCCGGAGATACAGAGCCTGAGAGAGAGGTGAGAAAGAAAGACACCTCTGCTGCCTATGTTTGGGCTGTATTTTTGCACTTATATTTAAGACAGTGAGGGAACTACAGTTTAGTTATGCAGGGCTTCAATGAGATGCTAGGGTTTGGTTTCTGCCTTCAGTCGTATGCTGTCAAAACAATCAGTAAATTGTGATTAAACATTTAAAGAGCTCCTGCGTCCTCCATTTCATTGAAAAACAAGGCACGGATCCTGAGAGTGACAGTCAATCTGCCACAATACACATATTGTGTACTACTACTATGTCCCTTGGAAGGCTGTTCTACTTATCTATAGCTGTTTCTGTATAGTAAGAGTTTGCCTTTAATCTTCTGCCTTCCAAATTTTCAAATCATGATTTCATGCTCTTCCATTACTCTTTATCAGCGGATACTATTTGTTATATTGTTTGATACCTCCCCTTGTGTCTTGTAAGCTGTATATTTTACTGTCATGCAGACTTTCCTTATAATGTTCTTTTGGACTAGTAGAGGGGGCGGACATTAAATTGTTTATACTTTATTAATGTTTCTTTGGAGATATAGAGCCTGATTAAATTGAGCAATATATAGTTACTGGAGCCCGTAAGTGAGGCCGTAAGTTAGTTTGCTATTCAATTGACGTCTTTTTGCGGGCTCCAAACATTTTACGGGTTATGGTCTTGAAAAATTTGTGGTGATTAAACTTACTGCCTCCCGAAGCTTTTGATCTTTCCCATCCAGAAAATTAATAATTGCTGGTGACCGGAAATGAGTAGTGCAGACGAGTGAGACGTCTGCAGGGGTAAGAGGGAGAGCTGGCAGATGAACAGTAAGCTCAGTGAAACAATGCACAAAAAATAACAAGACAGCAAACACAAGCCAATAGCTGCATGGAGCCGGATGGAGTTTAAGCACTGTCTTTATACCCATGAGAAATTAGACCTGATACAGCAGCTAGGAACAGACCGCAGCACAGAGGTGAGAGCTCCTAGGGTGAGACACGGGAGAGAGTCGCAGAAACAGCGTGTAGGAGAGTCAGCAGATGAACAGTAGGCTCAGTGAGACACTACACAAGGCAGCAAACACAAGCTAATAGCCGGAAGGAGTTTAAGGCACTGATTTCTCACACGTGGGAAATCTGACCCGATACTGCAGCTGGCATTGAGGTGTGAGCTCCAGAGGTGAGACACGAGAATGAGAGCAGTACCTGAACGGTGGTCCCACGTGGGAAGCCATAGAGGCCCTGAGGCCCTGAAGCAGTGTGTGGGAGAGACAGCAGATGAACAGTATGCTAAGTGAAACACTGCATGAAAAATAACGAGGGAGCAAACACAAGCTAACACCCGGTGGAGTTTAAGACACTGACTACACACCCATGGGAAATCTGACCCGATACAGCAGCTAGGAGCGCGGACCCGCAACACAGAGGTGAGAGCTCCCAAGGTGACACGCGGGACTGAGAACTGTACATTGTGGTGGCCTTTAATACGATGGACGCCATAGAGGTATGAGCTTCAGAGGTTAGACGCAGTACCTGAGAGGTGGTCCCACGTGGGACGCCATAGAGGCCCTGAGGCGCTGAAGCAATGCGTGGGAGAGCCAGCAGATAAAAAGTATGGTAAGTGAAACACTGCATGGAAAATAATAAGGCAGAAAACACAAGCTATCAGCCGGATGGAGAGTAAGACACTGACCACAAACTTATGGGAAATCTGACCCGATACAGCAGCTAGGAGCGGACCCGTAACACAGAGGTGAGAGTTCCAGAGGTGGAGTGAGAACTGTACATGGTGGTGGCCTTTAACGTGAGGGACATCATAGAGGTGTGAGCTCCAGGAGTGAATTGCGAGAGTCAGAGCAGTACCTGAGATATGATCTCATGTGGGACACCATAGAGGCCCTGAGGCGCTGAAGCAACGTGTGGGAGAGCTAGCAGTTGAACAGTATGCTATGTGAAACACTACACGAAAAATAATAAGGCAGCAAACACAAACTAACAGCTGGATGGAGTATAAGACACTGACTTCACACCCGTGGGAAATCTGACCCGATACAGCAGCTAGGAGTGGACCTATAGCACGGAGGTGAGAGCTCCAAAGGTGAAGACGTGGGAGTGAGATCTGTACATGGTGGTGGCCTTTAACACGAGGGACGCCATAGAGGCCCTAAATTGCCAAAGCAGCAAGTGGGACAGTCATCTGACGGTGGGGCAGTGAGAACCCTGGCAGAGTTATAGCTACTAAGGTAGAGGAAGGGAAGGAGTGACAACTAACGGCCCATTTGCTCGGTGGAAAATTTAAACGGAGGAATCGGATACATGGGAGTAGGCGATGTATATGGCATATACCTGGAGGTGAGAGCTCCAGTGGAGCACCCGTTTATTATTTGGGTCCAAGGACGGGTTGAACTTAACAGACAGCTTGGAGATACTTTAGTGGCTCTGGACAGTGCTGATCTTGCATAACAGATAGAAAAGTGATAGTAATCTAAAAAAATGTTTACAATCACAAGGAAAAAGAAAGCAAAAAAAACATTTAAAATTGACACAATCATACCCTCCAATTCGTTACATGTAAGAAAAGGAGAATTTTTAACAAATTTCCAAAACAATTTGGGATTGGGTTGGCATATATGGCCATTAGAGTACCATTAGAATACCTTTTCCATCCAATATAGAGATAGTACTTTTTGGCATTCATGATGTTTTAATCAGTACCACAAGACACCTAAATATAACAATTCATATGTAGAGTATATTATAATACCATTTTATCACAAATTCTAGGTGGTCCATTGGACCTACCTGCCAATAGAGTTTACTCCTTTTATTGTGCTTTTCCCTTTTCCTTTCCTTTTTTCTCCTTTCTTTTTCCCCCTTCCTTCCGCAAGTTTTGTTGTATATTATAAATTTACAGCCTAGCATGTGACAGGTACCATTACAAATATCTTCATTGCTAGAAAGACCATTCAATAGCGGTGACACCCGCATCCATAAGCGGGCCTTCCAGAGGATTTATACTTGATTCTCTAGATGTTACCACAATCTAACTTATATTCATAAATGAACATTCAAAAACAAACAAAAACACACAAACAAACAAACCACCAAAAGAAAAAATAATAAAATAAAATAAAAGATATTCCTAATCTCTGTTCGCGAGGCGAGGGAGCGGGGGGAGCCGGGGGGAGGGAAGAGGCGGAACAATGCTAATTTTGGTCACACTCACCCACTAGACTTATTTTCCCATATTTTCCATTTATATCTAGGAATCATAATAACACCTATATCCTCAAGATCTATTTCCAACGCACGAATTTTAGCAATTTTAGTAAATATTTCTGGAACAGAGAAGGTTACTTTTTGTCTCCAATTCAGTGCAATACTGAACTTAACGGCCATAAAAATCTGTATTAAGAATGCTTTGAGTTCATTAGAACAGGTTTCAGGAAATATATGAAACAAAATCATTTCAGGAGAAAAACTCATTGAAATTTCATAAGCCTGTCTAATGTGCTGAAATCAATCCTCCCACAATTGTCTGATGACCGGACAGGACCACCATACATGTGGATGTGTCCCCACTTGGCTGCATTCCCTCCAGCACAATTTTTGAGATTCATTTCATTCAATTTGATACACGTTATACGGAGCTAAGTACCATCTATTAGTTAGTTTAAAGAAATTTTCTCTGTAGGGAGCATTTTTAATGATTTTATCACTAATTGTAAATGCTTTAATCCAAGTTTCAACTGGCCATTCTCCTTTGAGCTTCGACTCCCATACTCTCATTTTCATAGTTTTTTTGAAGTTGTTACTTTTCTTTATTATATTATAACACTTGGACACTAGGGGCCCTATTAAATTCGAGCTGCGTAAATAATAGGTGAAAATGCAAGCCTACGTAGTTGAAAAATGAGACCGTTTCAGACGCTATTAAATTCCAAGTGCTGCGAGATACGAGCGATGGATGCGATTTTGTACACGTTAGGATTTGCGCATGAGGGACGCTATCTCGGATAACTTTGATTTCTGTGGCCGCGCGTATCAATTAATCAATGAAGGTTTGCGTAGGAAAAGAGCGCGAAATACGTGAAACGTACCACTTAACCAGACGCCAGTATGCCTTTAAAAGGGAGCCAAAACAGAAAATAATTGACTGTGCTGGAGCTTTTGCAAGTAGACACACAGGTCTAGGCGTTGGTGGGTGTTTGGTGAGCAAGGAGAGTGAGCGAGAGAGAATTGCAATTTTTGATCTTTTGACCTAGCAGATAATTTAACCCTTTGTTTACAACACACATAATTACTGATATCACATAATTCACACACATAGATTAATACGTACACATAGCAACACCTAGTGTTAGGCCACTGCACAACTACACCCCCACCCCCAAGACCTACCTCCCCCCATACAATTACTGAACTGCACATAATACTTGCATCGTTTTTTACCTCCTAAGCCCACACACATATTATATTTATTTATCGTTACTTTATTTTCAGAGGAGTTTAGAGGAGGGGAGGCGGTAAGGCAAGAGAGGCGCGGAGGAGAGTGAGGAGAACATCTGAGGAGAGGAGGAGGATGAGGAGGAGAGGAGAAGGATGAGGAGGAGAGGAGAAGGAGGGAGAGGAGGAGGGAGAGGAGGAGGAGGAGGGAGAGGAGGAGGAGGAGGAGGGAGAGGAGGAGGGAGAGGAGGAGGAGGAGGAGGGAGAGGAGGAGAGCAGGGGGGGAGGGAAGTGCCCCCAGAGGTAGGAATACCAGTTGAAGGGGCAGAGGGTCAGGGGCCTGATCCCTTGGTGGGAGGTAGTGGGGATGAGGGAGCGGCCCCAGGGATAGAAGAGGAAGAGCAGGCACCGTCTGTAAGGCAACGGGTTGTGGCAAGGCCCAGGGCCCCCAATTATAGCCCAGAGGAGATCCAGGTTCTCCTCAGGGAAATCTGTGCCCGCCAGGGGATCATATGTGGTGGGAGAGACATTAATGCCAGCCAGAGGCAGCAGGCCTGGTCCCAAATTGGCAGAGCTGTGTCGGCAGTAGGGGTCACCAATAGGGACTGGAGGACAGTGCGTCACAAGTTTGATGATCTAAAGATGGCTGTCAAAAGGAAGATGGCCAGGGAGGCAGCAGCAGCACGTAGGACAGGTGGTGGGCCCGCGGTCCCTGTTGTATATAAGCAATGGGAGAGGACAGTGATGAGATTTATCCCTTCTGAATCTGTGGTGGGAATACCAGGCCAGATGGACACAGATCGCCCTAACACCCTGCAACGTGAGTATCATATCACACACATGGTTGTATGAGATTGTGGGGGGATGGGCTGTCCAAAAGCCTGCAGATAACATGCTGTATGTATGTATGTATAAATATGCTTGTGTTCTGGCTGTTGTGTATAATGAGCTGTATCCCTCTAGAACAGGGGTGGGTAAGGAGGGCCACATACATGCCGGCCTTTCAAGATATCATGCTGTTTGTATGTATGTATGTATGTATGTATGTTTGTATGTATAAATAGGCTTGTGTTCTGGCTGTTGTATATAATGAGCTGTATCCCTCTAGAACAGGGGTGGGTAAGGAGGGCCACATACATGCCGGCCTTTCAAGATATCATGCTGTTTGTATGTATGTATGTATGTATGTTTGTATGTATAAATAGGCTTGTGGTTTGGCTGTTGTATATAATGAGCTGTATCCCTCTAGAACAGGGGTGGGTAAGGAGGGCCACATACATGCCAGCCTTTCAAGATATCCTTTTTGGGCACAGGTGAGTCAATCAGGATGACTGAAAAGGCGATTGGCTCACCTGTGTGGCCCTCCAGGACCGAACCTGCCCACCCTTGCTCAAGAATTATATGGCCTCCTACACCCCTGCCCACACACAGGGATAATTCACATACAATAGCACTGTAAGCCCTATGGTTGACTAAAGATATATGGGGCGACAATAACCATTTCAGTCCTGGTAGCAAACCTATCATGTTCATAATTTGTATCCCTGATATGTCAATTTCTAATTATATCCAGATTGATTGCAATGGAGCAGGGTGTCCAAAGTCAAACTTGCTGGGCTGCGCACAGGCCTGGATATGTGGATTTCCTTTATGTGAACAGATGAGTCAATTAGACTTAATGACTTGGAGAATGATATTCTCAGCTGGGTGCAGCATGGCTATCCACAAATGCAAGCCTGACTTTGGCCTCCACTGCGATAGAGTAAAAATCTGGCTGTGCGGCATATGTGGATACAGACTCTGTAGCACTGCATGTGTGTCATATACTGTCCTAACCTGGCCCATGTCTCAGCTGCATATTAACAACCATTGTTGGAAACTTGTCAGATTGGTCAGTCTCACACACTGCACAGCAGATGCAGCAGAGCACATGTCTGAGGCACATGCAGTACACATTCATATGAGCCATGATCCACAATGCTCATTATGCAGCCCGTGGCTCATCTGTGTAACACAAGCACCACAGTCACTCACCAGGTGAATATGATGTCAATGATATGTAAATGCATAGCTGTCAATTGTGTATGGCAACCAACTGAAATATATGTTTATTCCATTGCAGTATCCACAGATTCAGAAGAGGAGGAGGTAGGAGTGGCTGAAGTGGCCCAGGACATTCAGGAGGGCCCGGAACCATCTACATCATTGGCTCATGAGGAGTGGGAAGTGATGCCCGGGCCCTCATCCTATGCTGCCCCCTGCCATTCGTCGTGGCCACCTCAGGGCCTGCACCAGCCACACCATGTTGTGCCTCCCTCAGCGGCTCCACCCTCAGCGGCTCCACCCCCTTATCCTGGGAACCACCCTCATCCTGGGCACCAACCTCATCCTGGGCTCCACCCTCATCCTGGGCACCACCCTCATCCTTGGCACCACCCTCAGCCTGGGCTCCACCCTCAGCCTGGGCTCCACCCTCATCCGGGCTCCACCCTCAGCCTGGGCTCCACCCTGGGCGTGGAGAGGAAGTGCCCCGGCCGTGGAGTCGGGAGGAAGTGCCCCGGCCTCGGGAGGAAGTGCCCCGGCCTCGGGAGGAAGTGCCCCGGCCTCAGGAGGAAGTGCCCCGGCCCTGGAGTCGGGAGGAAGTGCCCCGGCCTCAGGAGGAAGTGCCCCAGCCCCGGCCTCGGGAGGAAGTGCCCCAGCCTCGGGAGGAAGTGCCCCGGCCTCGGGAGGAAGTGCCCCGGCCTTGGGAGGAAGTGCCCCGGCCTCGGGAGGAAGTGCCCCGGCCCCGGCCTTGGGAGGAAGTTCCCCGGCCGCGGAGTCACCGGCTGCGGAGTCCCTGGCCGCGGAGTCGCCGGCCGCGGCCACTGAGTTGCCATCTGCAAGACAAACACCTCCAGGCCCTCTGCAACCGCTCTATGCCCAATTGTGCAATATAATGGAGCACATTCAACAAGAGGACCAGGCACAAAGCCAGAGAGCAGAGAGAATGCTGGAAATCAGCGAGAGACAGTTGGCCATAAGTAGTGCGATCCTGGCTGGCAACCGGGTGATCTCGGCAACAACCCGTGGTATATATGCTGAGATGAGGAGGCACAACCGATGGATGGAGAGATATGAGGAACGCGCGAGCTCAGAGAGACGCGCGTTGTTGCGTCAACTCAGACGCCAGCCCATACCTCTCCAGCCTTTGGTTGTACAATCGCAACCTGAGATGTCTGCCTCCTCATCTCAGACATCGCCCACCCATGAACCCCAGCCACCTGCTGTAGTGGCACCCCCTGCTCCCACACCACGTCGTGGAAGAGGGAGACGGTCCGCGGGCACGGACGGTGGGGGCCGCTAACTCGGAGTAGGAGGTGTTAGGACCATCCGAGAAGGCCTCCTGACCACTCCTCACATAATACTTATTGTTATAGATGTTGACATAGTATTGTCTGGCTACAGAGTGTGTACATGTCTGATTATGTTTAACATTTCAACAATTGATGTTCAATGTGGATTGACCTTGAGCTTAAATGCTGTATTTAATCATAATATTGTTCTGATTTATACATTGTTTTTGTCTTTGTAGGTGTTAATAGCCAAATCTCACAACTATGAAGACATTTTCTTCATCTTCGAGCAGTACAATACCATCATGTGAGTAAACACTCAACCCAGTTCACAACGGGCATTCTATCAGGGTTTTTCACCACTGCAGATGGCTCGGAAATGCAATATATGACTACATATCTTTTCACTAAGGAACATGACTGTGTGATTTTCCATTATAATGATCAGTGTCCCGGCTATAGAGTTGAACAGTCCCATTACTATCTGCTAATCCAAACCAGCAATTCCACATACGTTTTTGTAGCATTCCATCCCGTTAACATTATGAAATTTGATTCAGTTATTTCATGTCATCCAAACCAAACTGCCAATTTCCTTGGTTTGACATCATGATCAATGTGCATGTGTTTAGGGGTAATGTGAACAGTGTAATCTGTCTGGCCTTGGTACCACCCATTTAGAAGTGAGATGTGATATCAGCATGGCACAACTCTTCCATATAGATAGTGATAGTACATTTTGCTGAAGGATTGTGTTCACAGTGAAGCATGCCTTGCCGTATTCCACATCCTAAGCATATTCCTTGAAGGCTGACTGAACAGGATAGAATCAATATGGTTATTACTGCTCGGTGATGATGTTCATGCTAGTTGGTTTATAGTAGTGTCAAGAGCAAAAACAATGTACTCTAATAACAGCTTATGATTGTTCTAACACCTCCTATCTCTGTTTTCCAGATTCACATCATCTATTGACCAATCATAAGTAATGTATGCGAACACACTGTGTGTGGAATCGCTTAGTATCACATGATCCATGTTTTATAGTGTCTGTTTATTCTGGCAACCATATGGTTGTTGTATGCGCATTAATGGTTATGTTGATTAAATGTCGTGTTATATGCTCTTGGTTACTGTGGGGTCCTGTCCACATGTGACCCTAGTAGATGCTATGCATTACCCTCATGATGTTGTCTGTTTCCTCTTCAGATGTCCTCAGATTTGCCACAGCCCCTTGCCATACTAGGATCTCTTCACAACACACACATGATATTAATGCACAATCTTGTCCATTTCTATTTGTGCTCTGTGTATGAAATAAAGTATGATTATATTATACTGTTATCACTGTTTCTGTGTGTTTGTACCATATCATGCTTTCTAGTTGAGAGAATACAGATAGAATGAAGTGTCATTGTTCAATACATATATCTGTGTGTGTTTACAGAGATACATATGCTACATTAATCTGTACCTTGCCAATATAGATGTGGGTGCAAGCCCGAGGGGTGTGAATTCTGAAATCATGTCTATAGACATGAAGGGTTGTATATAATGACTTGAAGGGCTCAACTTGAATGATATGAATCTACATTCATGATTATGTAGTAATGTAAACGCAGATTGAACAGAAAAGTTACACCACTAACTGATGGTGATGAGCACATCTAACTTTCAGGGTAATTTACTTGTTACATGGTAAATATCCAGGATTACACAAACATTGAGTGAAAAAAACCGGTTTAATTGTTCACAAAGCCACACAGTGACAAATTACCACAGGCCTGCTCAGTATCATGGTGGAGGTGGGTAGGATACAGAGTTCCAGTAACACACGGAAATAGGGACGTGGGGACAGATTGCAGGCAGGGGGGATGACATTGGTATAGATGATCAGTTGAGGGGGATATACAGTGCATCATCCAACATGAGGCAATATCAGTTATATTATTAAATATATCAGGATAACATTCAATATTCAAACCCAACAATACAGAAGGAGATATGCTCATGGGGAGAAGTAATCTGTAGTCTTGTGTGTGCGCGCAACACACACTCCTATGCAACTGCAGAGGTAGAAGTGCTCAATCAGTCAATATTAGAACCCCCATAGGTCATGTCACTGGAAATGGCACTATGAGAGAAGACTCTACATACCTAAGTTTGGACACTCAGATGGGAACCTGACCAGGACCATATCAGTGTGTTCAAACTAATTTCATGTGTTAGCAGAACTCACAACAAACTGTCCAGTTCGAGGTGTATTCTGTTCTGTGAATGAGCATCTGCTGTTGCATATTCATAACTGAAGGTAAACGGAACCTCATTAACAGTTATGTTCCAAGGCTAGAGTTACTCTTCCCCATATGTACAGCGAGGATCACATCAGCACTGAGGAAGAGATCTGGAAGGAAGTATGATACAGGCTTCACAATAGTCCAAGTAGAGGAGAGAATGGCATATCTAAAGCAATAGGTACATATAAATCTATGTAGAGGATGTGATATCACACCCGATGCAACACATGATGACTGACATATGAACATACATGATGCAATGTGTCAATAGTATAGTCCTGGAACGTGGGAATGCTCATCATTCCTTGTTTTGACCGTGGAAAGGGACTCTTCTTTGCGATCTGAAACATACAAGGAACATGTCAATAATTACATTGCACATGCTCCCGGAGCGCTTACTTCGTCACTTACAGTGGTTATAAAAAGTCTACACACCCCTGTTAAAATGTCAGGTTTTTGGCCTGAAAAGAAATTAGCCAATGAAAAATAATTTCAGAACTTTTTCCACCTTTAATGTGACATATAAACTGTACAACTCAATTGAAAAACAAACTGAAATCTTTTAGGTGGAGGGAAGAAAAAAACAAAGAAAACTAATGTGGTTGCATAAGTCTGTACACTATCTTATAACTGGGGATGTAGCTGTTTTCAGAATTAAGCAATCACATTGCAAATCGTGTTAAATAGGAGTCAGCATACACCTGCCATCATTTAAAGTGCCTCTGATTAACCCCAAATTAAGTTCAGCTGCTCTAGTTGGTCTTTCCTGAAATGTTCTTAGTAGCATCCCACAGCAAAAGCCATGGTCCACAGAGGGCTTCCAAAGCATCAGAGGGATCTCATTTTTAAAAGTTATCAGTCAGGAGAAGGGAACAAACAAATTTCAAAAGCATAAGACTTACCATGGAACACAGTGAAGACAGTCATCATCAAGTGGAGAAAATATGGCACAACAGTGACATTACCAAGAACTGGAGCTCCCTCCAAAATTGATGAAAAAACTAAAAGAAAACCTGTCTGAGAGGCTACGAAGAGGCCTACAGCAACATTAAAGGAGCTGCAAGAATATCTGGCAAGTACTGGCTGTGTGGTACATGTGACAACAATCTCCCGTATTCTTCATATGTCTGGGCTATGGGGTAGAGTGGCAAGACAAAAGCGTTTTCTTACAAAGAAAAACATCCAAGCCAGGCTGCATTTTGCAAAAACACATCTGAAGTCTCCCAAAAGCATGTGGGAAAAGGTGTTATGGTCTGATGAAACCAAGGTTGAACTTTTTGGCCATAATTCCAAAAGATATGTTTGGTGCAAAAACACTGCACATCACCAAAAGAACATAATACCCACAGTGAAGCATGGTGGTGGCAGCATTGCGCTTTGGGGCTATTTTTCTGCAGCTGGAACTGGGGCCTTCAATTAAATAAGAGAGAGGGAATTATTTTTCAGTTCCAAATACCAGTCAATATTGGCACAAAACCTTCAGGCTTCTGCTAGAAAGCTGAACATGAATAGGAACTTCATCTTTCAGCATGACAACGACCATACATCCAAATCAACAAAGGAATGGCTTCACCAGAAGAAGATTAAAGTTTTGGAATGGCCCAGCCAGAGCCCAGAACTGAATCAGATTGAAAATTTGTGGGGGTGATCTGAAGAGGGCTGTGCACAGGAGATGCCCTCGCAATCTGACAGATTTGGAGTGTTTTTTCAAAGAAGACTGGGCAAGTCTTGCCAAGTCAAAATGTGCCATGCGGAAAGACTCATCCCAAAAAAGACTGAGTGCTGTAATAAAATCAAAAGGTGCTTCAACAAAGTATTAGTTTAGGGGTGTGCATACTTATGCAACCATGTTATTTTATTTTTTTATTTTTTCTTCCTTCTACCTAAAATATTTCAGTTTGTTTTTCAATTAAATTGTACAGTTTATAGGTCACATTAAAGGTGGAAAAAGTTCTGAAATTATTTATCTTTGTCTCATTTTTTTACAGCACAGAAACCTGACATTTTAACAGTGGTGTGTAGAGTTTTTCGATCCACTGTACCAATATATGTTGCTCATTTCATACAAACGTCTTCACTGTTCTTTCCCTACAAATGAAACGAGCTACTCATCTGGCTAATGATGTAGGAATATCACATAGATTACACATTAATGCATCTTTGGAGAGCCAAATGTTGTGTTTTACATTGGACGCAGTCCCAAGCTCATCCACTAGGTGATTTCTTCCACCAGGACACGTGCGCTGTGGATCATCATTAGTTATCACCGCTTACCTATCTGATGTATTCTGGAAAGAGATAGGCCGATATTAATAAAGTGATTGATGTGTTATTTGTGTCCTTCAGCATACGTGGCCATATTATTACACAAATACTCACTATGTAGTTCACATTGATGTAGCAGTTCTGTTGCTGTTCATGTTTTTCCATGTCTAGGTTGTTGAAAGAAGAGTTGACACACGACAGCAGCTCTGTAAGGTTAATATGATGTGAGGATTACAGTCACAAATAGGACAAAGAATGTGTTTTATTCGTATTGGATATTTTTTATTAATAAGAAGTCATTGCCGGTTAGTGAGTTATGCCATGTTGCTACAGGGTGAAAAAATCTGGATTTCGGCATGGTCTCATGTAAACAAGTCTAAAAAGCTGTGTCTGGATATTTTTCAGTAGTAGTCACTTCTCCAGCCAGTCAGCAGCAGCCACCATGTTGGGTTTGGCTGGTGATCCATATTTGATCCAACTGAATAAACTCAAATAATGGGGAAATAACCAGAGGACTCCATTTTGTGTTATTGTGACTGATCTCCAAAGTATGTGTGTATGGTATTCATCTACGACATATTGATCCCATTTCATGTGGTTTGGCAGGATCATACAATGTGAACAATACTGGTCCGTAGTGGTTGTAGGTGACTTTAAAAAGGGATTGGGTATATTTTTACATTGAAAAACAAACAGGCATTAGTGGCTATCCTGGATAAATAGAGAGGGGGTATTGATCCAGGGATGAATACGATCACCAGTATCTGGGGTCAGGAATGTTATATTTGTCTTCCCTGTGTAGACAATTGGCAAAGTTTCACTTTTTGTTTTTCTGTTTGCCTTCCTCTGGATCAATTAACAATAAATCTGAGTATTGCAGATCATAGATCTTTAGAGGTTGAACCTGATGGACTAAAGTCTTTTTTCAATCTAAATTACTAGATAACAATGTAACGTGGGGCATATATACATTGACATAGAGGGATATATAATCCACTCAAATTATCTATGCCATTGATGTTTATAACCATCAGTACTTAAGATGTGTATAAGAATGTGTGCTTACTTACCTGTAACTGATCATGTGTCTTGTTCCAGTGTACAAACATCGACAACGTCAGGGAACTCTCCTCTACTGTGGACTGGTTGGAATTCTGTATGACAAGGGCGATGGATAAAGGTGGATTTGGGAGTTAGGCATAATCCAGATACATTAGACTGTATTCCATGCATATTGGGTATGTACTTACATGTGAAGTACTAACGAAGGAGGCCGGTCCATTGTTGTGACCCCTGCAGATTATCCACTTCAGGGGGAAGTAAAGGCATTTCCTCCCCATGTAGTGGAGCCGCATCAATGTCCCCCAGACAGTTGGCCTGTACTGCTATATTGTGCAGACAGCAGCAGGCGACGATGATGCAACAAACTTTCTGGGGCTTGTATTGTAGAGCACCCCCAGTGAAATGTAAACATCTGAAGCGCATCTTTAGTACACCAAAGGTGCGCTCAATTACATTCCGGCAGGTTTTATGAGCAGCATTATACCGCACCTCGCCCGAGTCTCGGGATTGCTCACAGGGGTCAAGAACCACGGCAAACACCCATATCCTGCATCACCTGGTGGAAATAAAATGTGACATGTTGATATGAATAGGATGTTGTGATATTTGACAAAGCATATGGCCTAATATCATCATCATCACCTATTAACACATCCCTCTGGCTAATACACAGTTAAAGATATATGTAAGGGAGATGGATCATGGATGCATCTGATAGGATAATTAGTAGTGTATTAACACATGTATTCTATATGAAGCTTCAGTTCAATTACAATGTGATTTCCACAAATGTCAAATCCAGATGGTCACGCCCGCAGGACACTTACATGAGGCGGAGATACAAGGGAAATACAACAGGGTACATATTGCGACCCTTCTGGTAGAGAGCACAGGAAGGCACTGTTGCAGTTCTTGTACCAAGCACATGCCAGAGGTCTGAGGTGAAGCGTGATCGTGTATTCTTGTGAATGTAAATGTGATGCTAATTCAGGTGGAATTTCCCAGGGGTGTACAAGATTAAACGCAAATGCCAAAAGACCTTGGAGATTTTGATAACTTCAAGGTAAGCTAATTCATGTTTATTCAGGGATATATTCATGCAAGAAAAAGTTTTCCAAACACTATTAATTCTCCTCTATCAGATGAATTCTGAAGACATCTCACTTACATATCCCTTACAATAACACACAACACGTTATGTAGACTAGAGATGTCCATGTCACAGGAAACAAGGGAATGCATCAGAACATGTACCTAATGATTAATCATTTGTGGTTTTTGTCATATGTTGTTGTGAACTGCATACTGTTTGGCCAAGCTAACACAGGGTTATGGCCAGCAATTAGCTATTATGTTCTGGCTTTGTGAGTATTACTCCGTAATGCACATGTGAACATCAGAGCAATAGAGGGAAACATGATGTACCGTATGTGTTATTGTATCCAGTTATAGTAAGATATGGTTGACTGCCATTACTAATGTGTACTCACCCAGTAGCCATCCGGATGGAAATCTGCCGGACTCAAATATGTCACATATGCCGGATGCACGCAGGATATAGGTGTCGTGAGCACTTCCAGGGAAGCCTGCATACACACCTTGTATGCGCATGTTCGCATCGCAAACAACCTGTACATTGATTGCATGATAATGCTTACGATTTCTGTACAGCGCTTCTTGCTCTCTAGAAAGGTATCAATGCCACGTGTGTACAATCAATAGCACCGAGCACATTGGGGATACCTCCTAATTGGAAGAAATCAAACTTCACCTTCGAGATCTCTTCAGCAGTGTTAGGGTAACTGATGTATCTGGCAGCTTTCCGACCAATAGCACAGAGGAATGCACTCAGACAATTGGAGAGGCTTGGCTGAGACATTCCTCCGGCTATGCTCAGGGTGTTCTGAAAGCTACCAGAAGCAAGGAGGTGTATTGCAACTAACATCCGTGTCATTCCTGGGATGGCTCTATTGGCCCATGAGCGAGGCTCAAGGTCCACTCTCAGAACCTCATAGAGTTCCCCAAGACTGGCACGGGTCAGCCGAAAACGCTCAAACACCTCCCCATCAGTTAACCCCTCTAATGTGAGTCTCTCCCTGTACACATTGGGTGCCCTTCGCCTCCTCACAGGCTCCTGGACAGGCTCCTGGACAGGCTCCCCCCCTTCTGCCTGAGCCACCACATCCTGTACTTCTCCCCCCAACAGCTGATCACCGACATAATTGTCAGCCTCCCTGTCTGCAGGTGGCCCTATATCCCTCTGTCCCTGTGCTACTGGAGCTCTCTCTCCTCCCTGATCAACCCCCACGATACTAGGCATGGCCTGTGGTAATTCCCTTGCCTGGCTTGGTTCTGCCCCAGCATGGATCACATCACCACTCACACCCTCATTCACTCCCAGACACTGCTCTCTGCCACTCCCCATCACCACCTCAATCACACACCTTGCTTCCGGGTCTTCATACTGTGCTATGTAATATGCACAAAAGCATCTCAACCTCATCCGCCCACTCAGACTGTCCAGCATCCCTCTCACATGATCATCCATGCTGTTTCAGACATGCTGATGACTTGTTGGGGATGGGGTTATATAGCTTGTTGATTACATGACCTGGTATTAGGCACGTTAATTTCAGCTTTGCCATTGGTCACCTGTGGATCTTTACGTGGCATTCCAGATGATGATTTTACGTCAAGAAGCCTCTCAGCCTATTACATACGCACTTGGCTGCATGTAATTGGCTGTCCCAACACGGGCCGCCAAGTGCGTATGTAATTGTCTGAGAGTCCCAACACGGGCCGCCAAGTGCGTATGTAATTGGCTGAGAGTCCCAACACGGGCCGCCAAGTGCGTATGTAATTGGCTGAGAGGCTTTTGGCGGGTTTTTGCGCCATCGCCATTGCCACGTTGGCCCGCCAAAAGCCTCTCAGCCAATTACATACGCACTTGGCGGCCCGTGTTGGGACTCTCAGCCAATTACATACGCACTTGGCGGCCTGACACTATAAGTGCGTATGTAATTGGCTGAGTCTGCTGGCGCACTCGCAAGCTGATAGGGGGACGACCTTGTGAGACACGCCTCTCAGCCAATCACGTACAAGCTAAGAATTTGATTGACAGTAGGAGCTTATAAATGTGATTGATACAAACCCATGCGCTGACTGTGTTGTAAGAGCCATTGGAGTTAGCACGCAGTTCCTGGAGCAGGTGGTAGAGAGTCTTTATTGAGAGTAGTACTTTGGAGAGAGGGAGATTAGTTTTTTGTCTTTTTTATTGTCTATTTCATAAGTCCTTACATTTAAGAAATACACAAATTTACAGATTTCACATATTTGCAAGACACATAGATTAAATAACACACATAGAGACATATATATAGTTAGGACACACACCCCACACACCCATCCCCCCACCACACCCCATCCCCCAACACACCCCATCCCCCACCACTTATTAAATACACATAGCACACACATCTTTTCTTTCCAACAGACATTCCAGTAATACTTTTATTTCTTTATCGTTATATTGATTTGTAGGCGCACTATTTTTGATTGTTTTGTATTCAATTACTAGCATATTTACACGTAAGAGTTACACATATTTACACATTACACATATTTGCCTGACACATAGATTAAAGACACATAGAGACATACATAGCGTTAGGACACACACCAAATCCCCCCCCCCAACCTTTGCACCGCATCCCCCAACAGTTATTAAATATACATAGAACATACACTTTTTTTTCATCACCTATATAACAGTTACACTTATTTTGAGTTATCCTTATTTTTTTATTATTTGAGCATGGAGGGAGGAGATAGGTGGAGAGAGGAGGAGAGGAGCGGAGAGTGAGGAGAGTGAGGAGAGTGGAGTGGAGGGTGGCGGAGAGGTGGAGGAGTTGTCCCCGGAGGGGGTGGAGAAGTTGTCCCCGGAGGGGGTGGAGGAGTTGTCCCCGGAGGAGGAGTGGTCCCCGGAGGGGGGGGGAGGAGGAGGAGGAAGTGGAGGAGGAGGGAGACAGAGGCACTACCAGAGGAGGGACAGAGAGGAAGGGGCCTGATCCCAGGGGGCAGGGTCGTTTGGGGAAGGGACAGGCCTCATGAAAAGTGCACGAAGGCCAGGGTCCCCGAGCACAGTCGAGAGAGCAAGGGGCTATTGTCAAGGGCAGGCGCAGGGCCCGTAATTATACGCCCCAGGAGAATATGGTTCTCCTGGGTGCGATCCGTGACCGGCCCTTCATCCTTGTTGCAAGGGAAGCGAAGCCTGGGCTTAAGGCTCAGGCTTGGAAGGAGGTAGTGGAATTGATGAAGGAGGTGTCCACGGTGCCTAGGGGCTTGAGGTCCTTAAAGCACCGATATGTGGATATCAGGGCCAGGGTGAAGAGAAAGATGGCCAGAGAAGCAGAGGGACACAATGTGACCTATAAGGAGTGGGAGAGGATCGCAAGGGACCTTCTGGCACCATCGCCCGCAGCTGGAGCTTCATCCCCGGTGGCCCAGCAGGACCCAGCCTCCAGTTCAGGTGAATATCACATACACCAACATGCCACCACATGTACATCACACACACTACACATGGTGACCAACAAGGACACTGACATCTCAGCTCCATGGAAATAACAAGGGATAGATGGAAGTGTCATTAAATCCATGAAGCTGACAAATCACTGTCATTCCTGGCCACCCCAAGAGTAATCAAGCAATCGAGTCCATGTACTGGTGTGCCCAATGCAGCCTATGCAGTTAAAGACTGCAGAAGAAATACAGACAGTGTTAGGAGCCAGGAGAGGTCAAGACAAGAAACCAAATAATAGATCAAATCTAGCAAATTACAGCTAATCTGAGTTGCAATTAGGAGAATCATCCATGTTCAGGCCTAGATGTCAGATAGTTAGGAGTGAAAACATATCAATGTATTGATCAGCATACTAATGACATGTACCTCTCTTTTCTCTATTTCAGCATCCAGTAGGAGGTCTGGGTCTAGTGATGAGCCAGGAGCGGGGCCGTCAGCCCCTGCCCCGCAGGAGACCGCTCAGGGGGAGGAGGCTACAGGCTCATCGGAGGGCCCTGGCTCATCGGAGGGGGAGCTCGTGGTAGTTGACAGCCCCCCTGTACAGAGCCCGACTGTCCCCCTCCTCCAAAGACTTGCCATCTCGCCGGGGCCCTCACAAGTGGTGGACTATTCCACAGCTTCTCCTTCCCCAAACACTGAACCACCGGGGACCCCAACATCAGAGCCCCTGTCTCCAGCCGGGTCCCAGATCCTCCCCACTCTCTCCCCGCCATCTTCCCACCCGGCCCTGCCAGCAGGACCCCAGGCCCCACCACCAACGACCGAGGCTGCGCTGCCGGAGTTGTTGGCCCTCGTGAGGAGGATGACTGCCGACATCTCTGGCATGAGGCGCAGCCTTGACAGGCGCTTTAGGAAGGAGAGGAGGCATCATCGGATGGTGGAGCAGCACATGGTCAGGCTGCTGGGAACGGGGCAGGTCACCAGCCAACAGCAGCCTGGCCCCTCCTCTCCTTCCACCATGCCTCCGCCGCCACCACCACCCGTGGTGCCACTACCTCCTCCCGCTCCCCCGCCACCAACGGGGAGACGGCGTCCGGCCGCGGTTGATGCAGGTTCTGTGCCCAGGCGGAGGACGACCTAGGGGCTGTGGACATAATTGTGCCTTCTCAACAGCACTCCTCAGTGACAATCTATTGGTCACAATGCTGACCTCATCTAGCCTGGCTACAGAGTTTTGGATCTTTGCCTATGTGATGGTGATATTTTGTATGCAGATGGCTACCTCCCATCACATGGTCCATGATCCTCTTCTCTGTGGACATGTAGGGTTCGGTTGAACATGCCACCAATTGATGGTCACTGGGGAATGCTGTTGGGAAGGGATGCTGCAGTCCCCTTTTTGTTAGGCCCTTAGATTTTATGTTTTCTCTTTGTTTTTCTTTCCATTTGTTTTGTTTTAGGTACAATTCAGGCCCATGAAGGAATCTCCTGCATCTGCAAGCATTGTGGAGGAATTATATGAGGCGTAAGGTTTTCCCAGTGCCTCTCAGGTATACATTACTCCAATGACAGCCCCCTCCTTAACATGTAGCTCCCACAATCTTAAAGCTATCATATTGGCAGATATCTCAGACATGATTATTTTTAGCTGAAATGTAGACTAATACCGCTATGGCGGTGGACTTGCAAAGTCTCACAATGGCATGTTAATGACAGCCAGCATTAATATATGCACTAATAAAGCATGTGATCCTGACCTCAATATCGGTCTGAGAACAGATCTTTGGGTCTGATGTAAGAAACAGTGAATCTGGCTGCTGACCTTTGTGTCCTGTCCATATTAATGGGTATTTGCCCATATTACTCATTATCCAGAGACCTACTGTAGCTAATAGTTAGTAATGCTTGCAGATTGGAATCAGGTGAGTTGGTATATTGGTACAGTATTTAGCACTTTACTTTACATGCATTGTCATTAGTTTTTTCTATCCTCCTCCGCCTTTTTGTTTTTTGTTGACCATTTATTTTTGTGGGCAATTTCGCACACCACACTGTATGTGTGAAACTGGATTGGATTACACAGTCCAGAGGTTGAATCATTTGTTCCATTGAGCAGATCCAGACAAGTTGTAAGTGCCATGCACTCTAATGGTTTCTTCAGTTAAATGGAGTGATTTGTGATGATCCTTTTTCTCATGCTATTCCGGTGGCAGCGGTGTACTGACCGCATGTGACCCTGGTAGGTGCTATGCATCATGCTTATTCTAGACTATTAGATTGACCCCTGTAGGTATCCCCTTTGTTTTATTTAGCCCCTTGCTCTCTCGGGACCCGCCCACACCACACCCATGATATTAATGCACAGTCTTGACCACTGCTGATTGTGGTCTGTGTCCAAAAATAAAGTTTTGTTATACCGTTCTGTGAATGCACAGTCTTGACCACTGCTGATTGTGGTCGGTGTCCAAAAATAAAGTTTTGTTATACCGTTATGTGAATGCACAGTCCTGACCACTGCTGATTGTGGTCTGTGTCCAAAAATAAAGCTGTGTTATACTGTTCTCACCATGTCGGTGTGTTTTCAATGGTTGGGGTTATGGGACATCCACATGCATCACATTAGTGTCACATTACTATAGCTGTAAACTAATGAGAACTAGTTAACCTGCAATAGATCCATACATACTAAGAGGAATAATAGTCCTAATAGCATTAGATATCATATAATACATCTAATAGATCTACAATCTAGTCATAATAAAGGGTTAATGCACAGGCCAAGTACAATTAGCAATACTGTGGAGTAGGAACATTCCAATGAGGGCCTAACAGGATAATGATAGGTGATACTGCAGTGGCTTGTCAGTTCCTTCTCCAGTGATTTGGGATTTGTCCGTCCACTCTGCTTTCACCCGCACATCCCCAACATCACTTAGCAATCCAAACTAATGTAAATTGATGAATAGCAGAACATAATGGGAGGTCAACAAATGGACATCTTTGCACATGGCCACCAGATATGGCTTGGGACTTCCTTGGATAAGAGTAGTGGCGATTACCCCTGATGGAGGTGAGTTGATTGGTGCTCATTGTGCCTCTACAAACCCTCTGTGTGTGTTTGCTGCCCTTCCTGGTGGGTTACTGTGGGGTATGTTCCCATGGTCACCTTGTGGTTTGATAAGTGATGGGGCTTGGAAGCTATGAGCTACACCATTAAGGGCCATTGTGGGTGGGAGAGTGAAAGCAGAGTGGACGGCCAAATCCCAAACCACTGGAGAAGGAACTGACAATCCACTCTGGTATCACCAGCATATGAACCTTGTAAGAAAGCAGTGACAGAGGGTCACAGACAGTCAGACCCGACCGAAAGACCAAACAAGAGATATTGTGTACTTCAATGAAGCTGGGAGCTATACCATTAAGGGCCATTGTGGGTGGGAGAGTGAAAGCAGAGTGGACAGCCAAATCCCAAACCACTGGAGAAGGAACTGACAATCCACTCCGGTATCACCAGCATACGAACCTTGTAAGAAAGCAGTGACAGAGGGTCACAAACAGTCAGACCCGACCGAAAGACCAAACAAGAGATATTGTGTACTTCAATGAAGCTGTGAGCTATACCATTAAGGGCCATTGTGGGTGGGAGAGTGAAAGCAGAGTGGACGGCCAAATCCCAAACCACTGGAGAAGGAACTGACAATCCAATCCGGTATCACCAGCATACGAACCTTGTAAGAAAGCAGTGACAGAGGGTCACAGACAGTCAGACCCGACCGAAAGACCAAACAAGAGATATTGTGTACTTCAATGAAGCTGTGAGCTATACTATTAAGGGCCATTGTGGGTGGGAGAGTGAAAGCAGAGTGAACAGCCAAATCCCAAACCAATGGAGAAAGAACTGACAATCCACTCCGGTATCACCAGCATACGAACCTTGTAAGAAAGCAGTGACAGAGGGTCACAGACAGACAGACCCGACCGAAAGACCAAACAAGAGATATTGTGTACTTCAATGAAGCTGTGAGCTATACCATTAAGGGCCATTGTGGGTGGAAGAGTGAAAGCAGAGTGGACGGCCAAATCCCAAACCACTGGAGAAGGAACTGACAATCCAATCCGGTATCACCAGCATACGAACCTTGTAAGAAAGCAGTGACAGAGGGTCACAGACAGTCAGACCCGACCGAAAGACCAAACAAGAGATATTGTGTACTTCAATGCAGCTGTGAGCTATACCATTAAGGGCCATTGTGGGTGGGAGAGTGAAAGCAGAGTGGACGGCCAAATCCCAAACCACTGGAGAAGGAACTGACAATCCAATCCGGTATCACCAGCATACGAACCTTGTAAGAAAGCAGTGACAGAGGGTCACAGACAGTCAGACCCGACCGAAAGACCAAACAAGAGATATTGTGTACTTCAATGAAGCTGTGAGCTATACTATTAAGGGCCATTGTGGGTGGGAGAGTGAAAGCAGAGTGAACAGTCAAATCCCAAACCAATGGAGAAAGAACTGACAATCCACTCCGGTATCACCAGCATACGAACCTTGTAAGAAAGCAGTGACAGAGGGTCACAGACAGACAGACCCGACCGAAAGACCAAACAAGAGATATTGTGTACTTCAATGAAGCTGTGAGCTATACCATTAAGGGCCATTGTGGGTGGGAGAGTGAAAGCAGAGTGGACGGCCAAATCCCAAACCACTGGAGAAGGAACTGACAATCCAATCCGGTATCACCAGCATACGAACCTTGTAAGAAAGCAGTGACAGAGGGTCACAGACAGTCAGACCCGACCGAAAGACCAAACAAGAGATATTGTGTACTTCAATGAAGCTGTGAGCTATACCATTAAGGGCCATTGTGGGTGGGAGAGTGAAAGCAGAGTAAACAGCCAAATCCCAAACCACTGGAGAAGGAACTGACAATCCACTCTGGTATCACCAGCATATGAACCTTGTAAGAAAGCAGTGACAGAGGGTCACAGACAGACAGACCCGACCGAAAGACTGAACAGGACATATTCACATACTCCATGTGCCCCATATTTGTGTTCCCAAATGTTGATGTGATGAGCAACATGTATACAAAATAACAGGGTTAATATGGCATTATTTTGATGTTTTTGTGTTTTTATGTAATCGGGTAGTGTGTCTTTAATTGCTTTATGTAAGCTGCAGCATGGCTTTTCATTCCAAATGTAACAACTAATTGGTTGTATAATGCATTTGCTTTGGTGGGGGGAGGGGATTGTGAAATCAATTGTAATGGCCTTCCATGCTTTCCCTCTGTTAAACTCACTTTTACATTTTAAGTTGTCTGTACGTAATGCGTAAACCATTTTACTGGTGTATTTTGTGCACGTAGCGATTTTGCGAGATACGAGCGTCTACGCAAATAATTATTTTCCGCTACTTACTACGTAGCGCTTTTCGGAGGCAAATCTCAAAAAATGAGTCCGAAATTACGCAAGTCAATCGCAAGTCGAATCGTATTACGTAAATCGCGTTATGATGCGCATTTGCGAGATACGATTTCATACGCAGCTCGAATTTAATAGGGCTCTAAATGTCTTTGTGGTAAATGTACTGCTATTCTATATACTGCATGTGATCTATCATGCATTTAAAATTTTAAAAGCCGCCACATAGCTTCTGTCGCACTAACATAGCGAGCATCTTCATGAGATGCAAGTTCATCATCTACTAACTCACTACTTTCAGGGTTGTCTGCACTTTTCAAGATTACAGTAGCTGCATCGTAGCCTTTGTAAATATATTTGTAGACATATTTAATGGATTTGATGGAAGTGCAGGCTTCTACATTGATGTGGGTGTTGTACTTCATGAGTAAATGTGGATTGTAGGGTACTACATATCTATTGTCAACTTTTTTTGCACGAATAATGGCACTATCTCCTTCTCTTCTTTTATAAAGTGGATATCCATCACAATTGGCATAGGTTTTGTCTCTATAATCTTTTGGAAATTCTTTAGAACATTTATTATTTTCCATACATGGTGATTGTGGATTAAGTTCACCACAGGGTCCATGAATCATGCGATGAGTAACAATCTCATATAGTCTACCATATAGTTCTGGATCTGGTAGTTCAGCAACAATGACTGCATCCACTTTGTCAGAAGTATCTAATTTATCTTTTTCTTGAAGTATTATCAGAAGATGTGCATGTGGAAGTCCTCTTTTTTTAAATTCAATGGTATATACATAAGCAAGACATTTCCCAAATAACTGACTGATAGTGATGTCACGTATTAATTAATTTAATTTAATCTTAAAAACTCTGGCTACTAAATCTGGTCTATCGGAAGCACTTTGTCCAAGAAGTAATTTTTTTGTAATTTCTGGCCATTGTGGATTACATGTAAATGTCAGAAATAAATCGGGTTTGCCAAATTTGGTGACAATAGCCATAGCATCATTGTATCTTTCTCTCATATTTCGAGGAGATCCTTGAAAGGAAGATGGTAAAATAATGGCTTTGCCAGCTGTCATGTCTCTGCTTGTAGCCACGTCAGCAACATAGTCCATTAGTCCCGAATATTGTTCTACACGTAGTTTATCTTGTTGATATTTTATAAAGTTTAAATTATTGGCCTCAACTTGCAAATAGGAATCAATAATCCAATGTTGTGTTAGTTTTCCACCACATAAAATTGGATTAAATGTATTTCGAATGGCAATATGAGCTACTTTAAATTCAAGCATAGAAACATTATTTCGGATTCTGGCTTTAGCATTTGGGTAACTTGGAAGTGTTAATTTTGGTTGCCAACCTGCCTCTCCGTGTGGGAAAAAAATTGGATATGTCATTGGATCTAAATTTGGACTTAAGATACTCATATTAATGAATGGTTGCTGCTCATTTCTGGGATATATTCTAATGTCTCTTTGAAATGGTGGTTCTCCTTCATCATTTTGAAACACCATTTCAACCTCATTTGATGTTGGCAAGTTATAACGACGTTTATCAGTATGTCTATCTCTTTTAAGCACCATATTGACCTTTGGCATTGGTAATTGATGTCTTTGTGCAAGAAGTAGTTGTTCATTTTCTACTTCTGACAATTTTTTATAAGCTTTACTGTAGGGGTTATTGTCCATAATGTTATTTAGCTCTATAAAAACACTGAGTAAGCATTTTTTATTTTCTTCCATCTGCATACGTTGGTCAACAGCTTCCATTGTATCTAGGACATATAGTTGAGCGAATTTTCTTTGCTCTCCTTCCTCTGGATGTAAATGGGAAGTACGATGATAAATTTGTCCTTGGACTTTAAAACAGTAAGGACCATGTCCTGGTACATTAGCAGCTAATGTTGCCCCCATAGATGCAAAGGATATGGCACTATTGTAGGATCTTATGTTTGTCTTAAATTTTTGTAGTTTGGAAAAGTAGGTTCAGTCATAATGTTTTGTAAATAGATTGGAAATTCTTTTCTTTGTGGAAGTTTGAACTTGCCTTTTTGACAGCAACTAATGAATTGGCCATCTCTGGGTCTCTCCTGTTTAAAATAATAAGCCTCACAAAACTGACATTGAGTAGTCATGTCCCCACAACTATGAACCTCTACTGCTAAAGACGTGAGTAAAGGACAATATGCAAAGCATATAGGAGTTTGACTTTCATATTCATCAGGTGAAATGTCATGTAATGTTTCAACAACAGGTTCTAAATGCTTACAGCCTTATTAAATTGCAATTCGGCAAATTGTAAAGGGCTCTATATAAGCACAGAGCATATTTTTTTACAGAAGATTTTAGTCAGTGAACTTCTATCCAAAAGCATGGTCTTCACAAACTAAAAACTTCTGTAAAAAAATATGCTCTGTGCTTATATAGAGCCCTTTAGAATTTGCCGGATTGCAATTTAATAAGGCTATTAGTTTTTTTCGTGGCTTTTCTTGGTATATGTTGTCCTGGTTTTGGTGAAATGTCATGTAAGGTTTCAGGAACAGGTTGTAAATGCTTTGTTTTTTTAGTTGCTTTTTTTGGTATGTCTTTAATTTTATCTTGTAAAATGTCAAGTTGTAAATGCTTTATTTGCTTGGTAGTTTTTTTTGGCGTATCTTTCATTTTTGCAGCAGATAGTCTTTTGTTTGCAAGTCTTTCGCGTTCTTTTTCTCGTCTAATTTCTTTCTCCTCTGGTGTCTGCTGGTCGGCCCATCTCTCTTGTCTTTCTCTAGTTTGACGTCTTTTCTTCTCTTGTTTGCTCTCGTTAGTAGCCATATTAATCTGTAAAGGCAAAAAAAGAAATGTAATTGAGTATATTTAAATTTGTAATTACTGTTAAACATTATTGTCCATAATAGAGAAATAAAAGGTAAATCATTAATGTATCAGTTCTTTTTTGTTAAAAGTTATAGGGCCTGGCCTCATTGAATAGGAATTTGGTCAATTCAACACTGCTGTAAATAAGCATCTAACATATTTTTTTTAAATAAGTTTTTAGTTATTGAAAACCTTGTTTGTGGATAGATGTTTACCAAGTAAAAACTTATTTGCAAAAAAAACAGTGATGTGGTTATTTACACATGTATTGAATAGTGCCAATTGAAATTGAATAAGGGACATAGTTATTGTTTTTTTTTTTTTTCTGTTGACACAGATGCAGATTAAACATGTTTCTTTAGTTTTCTCCTTTTGTACTTATTATACTGTACCTTGGTTGAAGTGTGATTTGAATCCGAATGTTTGTTGGTCCTCAGTTGAAAATCTTTGTCCGATGGTCTGGTCTTCTTTTGAAAGTCCTCGTCCGATGGTGTGGTCCTCTGTTGAAAGTCCTTGTCCGATGGTCTGGTCCTCTGTTGAAAGTGCTGGTCCAATGGTCTGGTCCTCTGGTGATAGTCCTCGTCCGATGTTGTGGTCCTCTGTTGAAAGTCCTCGTCCGATGGTCTGGTCCTCTGGTGAAAGTCCTCGTCCGATGGTCTGGTCCTGTGTTGAAAGTCCTCGTCCGATTGTGTTCACGCAGTATCTGTTGTAAAATAAAAATGAAAATGTTTTTTCAGTTAAATGTCTTTGAAATAAAGCAAAAATGTCTTAATTTTGGTGTATTGTATCTGTTATGGTGAATTTTTTCTATGTGTCTGACTTTTTCTACAATCCTGTTTTGTGCCCATTACTTTTGGTATGCTTATTTATGCTCCTTTGTAAGGCTTCTAGGTTGTTAAACATTAAAGACGAATATTAATTTACTTTGCTATGTGTTTGTGTGAGTTTTGGTACAATCGTGTTTTGTGCGCACCACTTTTGGTATGCTTATTTAGGCTTCTTTGTAAGGCTTATAGGTTCTTAAACATTAAAGAAGAATATTGAGTTTGCTATGTGTTTGTGTTATTTTTTCTACAATCCTATTTGGGTGCACCACTTTTGGTATGCTTATTAAGGCTTCTGTCTAAGGCTTATAGGTTGTTAAACATTAAAGAAGAATATTAATTTAGTTTGCTATGTGTTTGTGTGACTTTTTCTACAATCCTGTTTTGTGCGCACCATTTGTGGTATGCTTATTTATGCTTCTTTGTAAGGCTTATAGGTTGTTAAACATTAAGGGCCTCATTCAATTGCGATTTGGCTAATTGAATAGGGCTCTAAATAAGCACAAAACATATATTTTTTAAAGAAGTTTTTAGTTAGTGAAAACTTTGCTTTTGGATAAAAGTTCAGCAAATAAAAAGTTCTGTCAACATTTTTTGTATGTGCTTATACTAACCTTGCTTTTGTATAGATGATTACTAACTAAAAACTTCTTTAAAAAAATATGTTTTACAGAAGTTTTTAGTTAGTGAACTTCTATCCAAAAGCAAGGTCTTCACTAACTAAAAACGTCTGTAAAAAAAATATGCTATGTACTTAAATAGAGCCCTTTTAAATTTACCGAATCCCAATTTAATAAGGCTGTAAACATATATAGGTCCTCATTCAATTTGAATTTTGGAAATTGACAAGGGCTCTATGGGCCTCATTCAATTGCGATTTGGCCAATAGAATAGGGGTCTAAATAAGCACATAGCATATTTTTTTTAAAGAAGTTTTTAGTTCGTGAAAACCTTGCTTTTGGATAGATGCTTACTAACTAAAAACTTCTTAAAAAAATATATGTTATGTGCTTATTTAGACCCCTATTCAATTGGCCAAATTGCAATTGAATGAGGGCCTATATAAGCACATAACATATTTTTTTGACAGAAGTTTTTAGTTAGTGAAAACCTTGCTTTTGGATAGAAGTTCAGTAACTAAAAAGTTCTATGAATTTTTTTTGTATGTGCTTATATAGAGCCCTATTCAATTGGGCAACTCTGAATTGAATGAGGCTCATAGTTGGTTTCTTTTTTGTACTTTATACTTTACCTTGATTGAAGTGTCGAATAACAGAGGGTCCCCTCCTGCCAATCTTAGGCCCTCATTCAATTGCGATTTGGCCAATTGAATAGGGCCCTAAATAAGCACTTGGGCCCTCATTCAATTGCAATTTGGCCAATTGAATAGGGCTCTAAATAAGCACATAGCATATTTTTTTCAAAGATGTTTTTAGTTAGTAAACATCTATCCAAAAGCAAGGTTTTCACTAACTAAAAACTTATTTTAAAAAAAATGCTATGTGCTTGTTTAGAGCCCTATTCAATTGGCCAAATCGCAATTGAATGAGGCCCATAGCATATATTTTTTAAATAAGATTTTAGTTAGTGAAAACCTTGCTTTTGGATAGATGCTTGCTAACAAAAAACTTCTTTCAAAAATATATTTAATGTGGTTATTTAGGGCCCTATTCAATTGGGCAAATTGCAATTGAATGAGGGCCTTACTAACTAAAAACTTTTTTTTTTTTAAATATGTTATGTGCTTATTTAGGGCCCTATTCAATTGGCCAAATTGCAATTGAATGAGGGCCTTAATCCGTCGGTCTTCTTGTAGTGTCTGTTTGAAAAAGAAAGTAAAATGGTTAATTGTATATTTCTTCTTTTTGATTTGGCAAAGCATGGTGTTTTTCAGCATGTAATGTATTTTTCTATCTTACCTCTTGTTCATTCTTGGAGTTGTTTAAAAGGGATTGTGGGTCACAATGCACAGTGCAAATTCTTGAGTGATGCTGTTGATGCTGAGTCTGTTTGAATAGTAAAAAAAAGGAGAAAGATTGATCTTTAGGTTATATATTGAATTACAATAAATGAATCTGATGTAAATATATACTTCTGTAATTACTTTCAATTAACATTACTTAGTTTTTGGTGCTACACACATAAATGTGCGTGTCACATATCAGTATACATAAATCAGATTTTAATAATATATATATATTTTTTACTGTCATTTAAATATAGTTGTTTAATTAGTTTTGATTAGTTGTTTAATGAGTTTGGATTAAGATTAGTTATTTGCATGGGCTATACACAGAAATGTCACATTACATGAACCACGTTTTCATAGTTAAATTTATTTATTTTTTGTGCGTCTCACATATCACTATACATGAATCATATTTTAATAGTTAAATGAACATAATAGTTTTTTTTGGGCCTACACACATAAATGTGTGTGTGACATGTGACTATACATGATACACATATATGTGCGTGTGACATGTCACTATACATGAATCCTATTTTAATATTCAATTATTAATTTTTTGCAATGTCATTTAAAGATTAGTTTGTTGCAGGGGCTATACACATAAATGTGCGTGCCACATGTCACTATACATAAATCACATTTTCATCCGTAAATTTTTTTTTTTGTCCTGTCTTGATAATAAAATGTAATATATTATAGCTTACCTCTCAGTTGTAATTTGCACAATGTAAAGTAGTAAATTAGGAAACAATTCTCTAATCAAGTAACAGCAGCAGTTACCTATCCAGTCACTCCGTTCATCACCTGAGTAGAAATGTAGAATTTTGTGGAAAGTAGGCAGTATTTATAAACTTGTAGAAATTTCTGGAAAGTTAGACCGTTAGAACGCAATACGCATGCGCTATTTGCGTTCCAGCTTACAATTTGCGTTCCATCCGCCATTTTGTGCATAGTAGTGGTCAAAATGGTGTTTAATATCAGTGTGGTACGTTCCGCATAGTATGTATTTCATTCTTGCGAGTCAGTGCAGTATAGTTACGTCTGAAGCCTCGTTTTCGTTTTGTTCGGCGGCCATTTTTTCTGTCGCTTAGGAGATTTTCGCGACTTAAAACTTTTTTGGACTTAAATGGACGTGTAAGTTAAATTTTGGAGGTGCCGGGTGCCCCCCCGTGCTGTAAGTAAGCTTTTTAGGTGTTTGTTGTGATTATTTCTTGTGTTTGTGATGTTTTGATGCGCAGCGTTTTGAATGGGTCATTTTGCGGCCGTACTTTGTTGCGATGCGGCCGTATTTTTTTGCGATGCGGCCGTATTTTTTGCGAGAGACGCATTTGGATTTACATGTACGACGCAGTGTTTTTTTTTCTAAGTCGTGCGTATGTGTGTTAACGGCATGTGAGGCGCCTTTCAGGTGTTTTTTTTTAAGTCTTGTATGTGTGTGTGTGTGTAAGCGGGTTTGAGGTGCCTTTGAGTATTTTTTTGTCGTGTGTGTGTGTTAACACAGGCGACGTTGGAGCCTCCACCTCCGCAAATGCGGACCCTCGCTTCGCGAGGATCCGCATTTGCGGGGACGTTGGAATGCTCCACCACCACAAATGCGGCCCCTCGCTTCGCGAGGGACGCAGTTCTTGTGGGCTCGCTGCGCGAGCCCGCAAGCGTTAGCAACAACTCGCATGCACACAACTATATATGTGATATATACATATATATATATACTGTCGTTATTCCCCTGAACCCCCTTTGGGGTCAGTAAAAGTTTAGTTGTTTAATATGCTTTTATGTTAATTTGATTATTCTATATGTGTTATGTCATGTTAATTAATATGTAAAATGTTATGCTATGTTATGTTATGTTGATGACTATATGATTAATTGTGTCCAGTGTGTAAGGAGTTAAATGGTATAGAATGTTGTGTGGTCGGTGGTAACTGTCAGAGAGGGGAGAGAGCAGTTGGCAGTTGAGTTTTTTCTGACAGAGAGAGAGAGATGTATTGGTGTCTCTGAGGGCAGTTGAGATAATGCTGGGTTGAATGTCTTAAAGTATATATATATATATATGTTCCTAAGCCAAGGGAAGAAGACATATATTGAAGGCAGATATGCTCCTATCTAAAAAGGGAGGTAAGAAGATAACTGCAATGACTGTATGAGTGAAGTTGCTGTTATGATGCCTTATAGATGAGCCCTAGTCCACAGAAATAAAAACAGTTTCTGATTGCGCTATTTGCTGAGCCAGCATTCATATTCTTAAAGACTACATCTAATTTAAGAGACATCAGCTGTCTTAGTGAAGAGATCAAAAGAATCTGGTAGATCTGCTGGGTAGGTTTGGCAATAACAGCCTTATCAAGCCCGACTGAGAAGTAGTAGATTGTGACAGCTGGTGGCAAGCAGTGGGATCTCTTCATCAATAAGCTAAGACAAGCAGCATGTCCAGATATGACAGCATGTCCATTGAAGGCCTCAGGGACCTGTACCGGGAGAGAAGGCTCCACAGAACAGCGACCACCAAAAAGGCAGAGATGATCCAGGAACTCCTGCTGAATGATGAGCTCCGTCAGGTGGAGGAAAGACAGGAGACAGAGGAGAAGGGGCAATATCACACCAGATCCAGCCCTTGCTCTGGAGATACCCTCTAATGAAGAGGAAGACATTTGTAAGAGAATTAAAAAGTGGAGGGCTATGATGCCGGCGAGTCTGTCCGGTGATCAGCTAATGGCCCTTCGGACCCAGATCAGCCAAGAGGTCCAGCGAGAGAAACCACAGAGAGTTACCTGTCTGTCATCCGGTCCTACTGAAGTAAGGGATCCAACAGCAGGTAGGATAAAGACAGCGTATAATAGCTTTAAACACTTCTGTGATGAAAAGGGGGACATAGATGGGTTCCTCCAGGACTTTGAGCAGCAATGTGAGCTACACCAAATACCCAAAGCCGAGTGGATTAGGCTTCTGGTCAGCCGACTAAGTGGAAGGGCAAGTGAAGCAATTAGAGCTATCCCTAAGGGTCAGCAGATGTATGAAGAGGTGAAAAAGGTGCTGTTGGCCAGATATGCGGTGACCCCAGAAAGCTATATGAAAAAAATTCGAACCTTGACCAGGGGTGCTGGTGACACTTATACTGAAGTTATCTTTCGGATGAGGCATGCCTGTCACAGTTGGTGGAAGGGGAAGGAGGTAACTACCCTGGAGAAAGCAATGAACTTAATACTGCTGGAGCAATTTTACTCAATTTGTCCTGAGAGGTTAAAGGTTTGGGTACAGGATTGAAAACCCACTACAGGGGAGGAGGCTTCTCGTCTAGCAGATCATTTTGAGGCTACTAGAGGTGAGACAGGAGTTAAGGGCCCCAGCAATGCTACTAAAGTGGGACCTCCAACTCCAGCACCTGTAACGTATTGCCCTATAGCCACCCGACCTAGCCCTGCAGCTCCACAAAGTGATAGTCGCCCTGGGGGAACCACAGGAGTGGCCCCTCGACCCACAGTACTTACCAGCTCTCTTCATGTCACTCGGAACACAAGGGGTTTGGAGTGCTATGGTTATCACCAACCAGGGCCTATGAAAAGAGAATGCCCCAATGTGCCTCGCAGGGTGGACAGCCACCCCACTAAGCCAGTCTACTATCTGGGGGAGTGGAATGTGGACATCGATGAGTGTGGAGTGACACAGACCAGACCCAGAGAGGTGGGCTTCTATCACCCCATCCATGCTTTGCAGACTGGTTCAGGAGGCAACAGGAACCAGCATTTCCAAAAGGTTTTGGTCCAGGGAAAGGAGGCAAGGGGATTTTGAGATACAGGAGCTGCAGTGACCGTGGTCCATCCAGAAATTGTACAACGTACAGCCATTCCTCCTAAGACCATGGCCGTCATGGTGGCTGGAGGCCAAAATATTTCCATCCCAGTCGCCCGTTTGCAGTTGGATTGGGGCACTGGGAAAGGAGTTTGTGAAGTCGGAGTTATGCATGGGCTCCCAGCTGAGGTTTTGTTGGGCAATGATTTGGGGCATCTAGAGAGCCAATATGTCACTGCTGTGACCAGATCGCAAGCTGCCAAGGTTACCAGGGATGGTCCAAGCGACGAGGTTAAGGCCGGTCACCTGGAAACTGGGGTAAGTCCATCACCTGCTGGGGAACCGGGTTTGGGCTACCGTAAGGGAAGTGAAGGTAGCATTATGGGAGGATGGGACCTTGGCTGGGGTTAGGCAAAGGGCTGACAAGCGAGAGAAGGGTCCTGAAGGAGATGAGTATGTGTGGGAAGAAGGATTGCTGTACAGAATTACCTCCGAACCTGAGGGAAATGGGATGAGAGAGGTTAAGAAGCAGATGGTAGTTCCCCAAAAGTTTAGAGGGAGGTTGCTAGAGATAGCCCACGAGGTACCCTTAGCTGGACACATGGGGGTGAAGAAGACACGGCATCGCCTTACTAGGGTGTTCTACTTGCCGGGGTTGAACAGGGATGTATCTAATTACTGTAATTCCTGTGATGCCTGCCAGCAATATGGCCGCCTAGGAGGGGGTGCCCGCGTCCATCTTCAACCATTACCAGTAATGGATACCCCATTTCAGAGAGTGGCTATTGACCTGATAGGACCCTTGGATAGAAGCAGCAGGACTGGGAAGCAGTTCATTCTGACCATAGTAGACTATGCCAACCGATATCCTAAAGCTGTTCCCTTGTCTAAGATTTCAGCTACGAAAGGAAGCAGAGGCTTTATTGGGGGTGTTCTCACGAATGGGGTTCCCTAAAGAGATCTTGTCTGACCGAGGACCCAGTTTATGGCTAAAGTAACCCTACAGTTATGGAAGTTATGTGGGATCAAACACCTGAGTTCTTCCCCATATCATCCTCAGACCAACGGTCTTTGTGAGAGGTTTAATGGTACCCTGAAGAAAATGCTCTGTACTTTCACAGAACAAGAGAAGGATTGGGAGAGTCTACTTCCCTACCTTCTCTTTGCCTACTGGGAAGTACCGCAGGAGTCCACGGAGTTCTCTCCCTTTGAACTCCTGTATGGTAGACAGATAAGGGGACCTTTGAACATGATCAGAGAAGCATGGAAAGGTGACTATGGGCAAAACCAGGTTTCGTTGGCCTCATACGTCTTGGCTTTCAGGGAGAAACTAGCCATGTTACCGGGTTGGTTAGAGACCACATGCAAGAGGCTCAAGCCAAAGCCAAGAAATACTATGATAGGGGAACCAAGGAGAGGGAACTGGAGGTAGGACAAGATATTTTGATGTTAGTCCCTCATCCACAGGATAAGCTCAAAGCAATCTGGGGAGGGCCCTACCCCATTACTAAGAAATTGAACCCTCATACATATGTGGTAATTGTAGACCCTGAAAGAAAGGTCACAAGGGTGGCCCACATAAACAGGCTGAAAGAATACCAGAGGCGACCCCAACATTTGCTAGCTATTTTTCTGCCTACCGGCAGTGACCCAGAAGAAGGAGTCCTACGTGACCTGTTAGCCCCAGCTCGGCTCAACAATCAGAGGGAGGTGGTAGGACAGTACGTGAATTTAAGTGTAGACTACCAAAGGCAGCTTATTGAAACCCTGGACCCCTACCATGCCCTATTCTCTACAAGCCTGGGGTGTACCCCTCGAGCAGTGCATGAGGTCATAACAGAAGGTTGCCCACCATTAAAACAGCCCTCCTACCGGGTACCAGAGACAGTGAGGGCTAGTATCTTTAATGAGCTGCGGGAGATGCTATGATTAGGGGTGATTGAACATTCCAATAGCCCGTGGGCTTCCCCAGTAGTACTGGTGCCTAAAAAAGATGGGAACACTTGTTTCTGTGTGGACTATCGTAAGCTAAATGACAGGACCAAGACTGATGCTTACCCTATTCCACGCATAGACGAGATGTTGGACCGTCTAGGTACTGCCAAGTACCTTACCACTCTGGATCTCTCCAAGGGGTACTGGCAAATTCCCCTTGCTGAGACAGCCAAAGAGAGGTCGGCCTTCATCACCCCTTTTGGTCTTTACCAATTCAAGGTGATGCCATTTGGGATGAAGAATGCCCCTTCAACTTTTCAGAGGTTAATAGATCAATTATTACAGGGGCACCAAGGGTATGCTCAGGCTTACTTGGATGACATCGCCATATTCAGTAATACTTGGGAGTATCACCTTCAGCATATAAAAAGTATACTGGATACTATAAAGGAGGCCAGATTGACTATTCGCCCAGACAAATGTCTGTGGGCCAGGGCTGAAGTACAGTATTTAGGCCATTGGGTGGGCAGTGGGCAGATTATGCCAGAACCAGCCAAGGTTGAGGGGATAGCTGCATGGCCCACCCCCCAAACTAAGAAGCAGGTAATGGCTTTCCTGGGGACCACAGGATATTATAGAAAGTTTATTCGTTTGTACAGTGCCATGGCCAAGCCTCTGACCGACTTGACAAAGAAGAGGATGCCCAAGTTGGTGGACTGGACCTCTGCTTGTGAAGTTGCCTTCCAGGCCTTGAAGGACGCTCTCACCTGCTCCCCTGTATTAGCTGCTCCAGACTATCAACAGCCCTTTATTGTACAAACGGATGCTTCCACATATGGACTGGGGGCTGTGTTGTGTCAGAAGGATGAGCAGGGATGTGAGCACCCCATTGCCTACCTCAGCCGAAAGATGCTACCCAGGGAGGTGGCATATGCAGCAGTTGAAAAGGAGTGTTTGGCTGTGGTATGGGCCCTTAAGAAGCTACAACACTACTTGTATAGAAGGGAATTTACTGTGGTTACAGACCATAATCCCCTATGTTGGTTATCTAAGGTGGCTGGGGATAATGGCCGTTTACTGAGGTGGAGCTTGGCCTTACAGACTTATAATTTTACTATCCAACATAGACGAGGAAAAGTCCATCAGAATGCAGACGGACTTTCTAGACAGGAGGACAAGTAAAAACAGTGTAGCTAGAGAATTATCCATCAGGATGTTCCTCTAGGCTACGCTAATAAAAGGGGGAAGTAGTTGTCATGATTCCCCTGAATCCCCTTTGGGGTCAGTAAAAGTTTAGTTGTTTAATATGCTTTTATGTTAATTTGATTATCCTATATGTGTTATGTCATGTTAATTAATATGTAAAATGTTATGCTATGTTATGTTATGTTGATGACTATATGATTAATTGTGTCCAGTGTGTAAGGAGTTAAATGGTTTAGAATGTTGTGTGGTCGGTGGTAACTGTCAGAGATGGGAGAGAGCAGTTGGCAGTTGAGTTTTTTCTGACAGAGAGAGAGAGATGTATTGGTGTCTCTGAGGGCAGTTGAGATAATGCTGGGTTGAATGTCTTAACATATATATATATATATATATGTTCCTAAGCCAAGGGAAGAAGACATATATTGAAGACAGATATGCTCCTATCTAAAAAGGGAGGTAAGAAGATAACCGCAATGACTGTATGAATGAAGTTGCTGTTATGATGCCTTATAGATGAGCCCTTGTCCACAGAAATAAAAACAGTTTCTGATTTCTTATAATGCTGAGCCTGCATTCATATTCTTAAAGACAACATCTAATTTAAGAGACATCAGCTGTCTTAGTGAAGAGATCAAAAGAATCTGGTAGGTCTGCTGGGTAGGTTTGGCAATAACAGCCTTATCAAGCCCGACTGAGAAGTAGTAGATCGTGACATATACATATATATATATATATATATATATATATACACACATATACATATATATACATACACAAGTAGTGATGTCGCGAACATAACATTTGCGAATTGCCGCAAATGTTCGCGAACCGGCGAATCCGGCGAACCGCCATAGACTTCAATGGGCAGGCGGATTTTAAAACCCACAGGGACTCTTTCTGGCCACAATAGTGACGGGACTAACACCTGGACTGTGGCATGCCGGAGGGGGATCCATGGCAAAACTCCCACGGAAAATTACATAGTTGATGCAGAGTCTGGTTTTAATCCATAAAGGGCATAAATTACCTAATATTCCTAAATTGTTTGGAATAACGTGCTTTATTGATCAGGTAGTGTAAGGGTTAGGCCCGCTTCACAGTGACAGACCAAACTCCCCGTTTAACGCACCGCAAACAACCGCAAACAGTCCATTTGCACAACCGCAAACTCCCCATTTGCACAAGGTTGGATACCAAGCTAGCTATGTCCCGTTCCTTGTCCTCACTGATGTCATTGAAGGTCTCTTCCTCCACCCAGCCACGTACAACACCAAGGGTCCCCAAAAGGTGACAACAAGCCCCCTGGGACGCCTGCTCTGTTTGGTCTTCCACCTTCTTGGTTGGTCATATCACTTCAATTTTGGGGCACGGCGCGTGCAATCAAAGGTGCCACCAGATAGGAGTGGCATGTTTGTAAGTACTAATCTTATCAGTTTAATACCTGTTACAGCACCTATCAGGGGGCGTGTATAAGGCCTGGATTTTTGGAACCGGGAGATAGAAAAAGATACTTGGTTGGTCGTATCACTTCAAATTTGGGGCACGGCGAGTGCAATCTAAGGTGCCACCAGATAGGAGTGGCGTGTTTGTAAGTACAACCCTTATAAGTTTAATACCTGTTACGTCACCTATCAGGGGGCGTGTATAAGGCCTGGATTTTTGGAACCGGGAGATGGAAAAAGATACTTGGTTGGTCGTATCACTTCAAATTTGGGGCACGGCACGTGCAATCTAAGGTGCCACCAGATAGGAGTGGCGTGTTTGTAAGTACTACCCTTATAAGTTTAATACCTGTAACGTCACCTATCAGGGGGCGTGTATAAGGTTTGGATTTTTGGAACCGGGAGATGGAAAAAGATGCTTTGTTGGTCGTATACACTTCAATTTTGGGGCAAGGCACGTGCAATCTAAGGTGCCACCAGATAGGAGTGGCGTGTTTGTAAGTACTACTCTTATCAGTTTAATACCTGTTACGTCACTTATCAGGGGGCGTGTATAAGGCCTGGATTTTTGGAACTGGGAGATAGAAAAAGATGCTTTGTTGGTCCTCCCACTTCAATTTTGGGGCACGGCGTGTGCAATAAAAGGTGCCACCAGATAGGAGTGGCATGTTTGTAAGTACTACTCTTATCAGTTTAATACCTGTTACAGCACTTATCAGGGGGCGTGTATAAGCCCTGGGTTTTTGGAACCGGGAGATGGAAAAAGATACTTGGTTGGTCGTATCACTTCAAATTTGGGGCACGGCGCGTGCAATCTAAGGTGCCACCAGATAGGAGTGGCGTGCTTGTAAGTACTACTCTTATCAGTTTAATACCTGTTACATCACCTATCAGGGGACGTGTACATGGCATGGATTTTTGAAACAGGGAGATGGAAAAAGATGCTTGGTCGGTCCTCCCACTTCAAATTTGGGGCACTGCGCTTGCAATCTAAGGTGCCACCAGATATGAGTGTCACTGTACACTGGCAAAAGTTGGCAGAGTAGTTGCTGTAGGCCTCACACACACACCTGTAGGCAGGCAACTGATATTCAATCGATTACAGAAAAAAAAGTGTTGTTTTATGTCACTGTACACTACGGTTGCACCAGATATGAGTGTCACTTTGCACTGCCAAAAGTTGGCAGAGTAGATGCAATAGGCCTCACACACACGCCTGTAGGCAGGCAACTGATATTCAATCGATAACAGTCAAAAAAGGGTTGTTTTATGTCACTGTACACTACGGTTGCACCAGATATGAGTGTCACTGTGCACTGGCAAAAGTTGGCAGAGTAGATGCAATAGGCCTCACACACACGCCTGTAGGCAGGCAACTGATATTCAATCGATTACAGAAAAAAAAGGGTTGTTTTCTGTCACTGTACACTACGGTTGCACCAGATATGAGTGTCACTGTGCACTGGCAAAAGTTGGCAGAGTAGATGCAATAGGCCTCACACACACGTCTGTAGGCAGGCAACTGATATTCAATCAATTACAGAAAAAAAGGGTTGTTTTATGTCACTGTACACTACGTTTTCACCAGATATGACGTATCACTGTGCACTGGCAAAAGTTGGCAGAGTAGATGCAATAGGCCTCACACACACGCCTGTAGGCAGGCAACTGATATTCAATCGATTACAGAAAAAAAAGGGTTGTTTTATGTCACTGTACACTACGGTTGCACCAGATATGAGTGTCACTGTGCACTGGAAAAAGTTGGCAGAGTAGATGCAATAGGCCTCACACACACGCTAGCAAGCAGGCATATGCAATTAGATTACACAGAAAAAAATAATAAAATAAAATAAATGATGTTCTTGCCCTAAAAAGGGCTTTTTGGGTTGCTGTCCTTGCAGCAGATATCAAATTAGTCCTTCAGGTGTGTAGTAAAAGCTAAATACACAGCCTGGCTATCTATTTCCCTATTAAATCAGCAGCAGGTAGAATATATGTCCTCTCTCAACGAATGTAGCTTCAGAATGATTCTAAAATGGAGGCTGTCCTTCAGATGGAAGGCCCTGGAAGGGAGTGTATGCTGCTGATTGGCTGGAATGTGTCTGCTGACTGTAAGGTGCAGAGTCAAAGTTTCCTCAATGATAAAGAATAGGGGGCGGACCGAAAAGCGCATGTGTTCACCGTTCGTTGAAAAAGGCGAACATGCGGAAATCGCCGGCGAACTGTTCGGGACATCACTATACATCTCCCCTTTGGTCGGTATTTTCCTCCCAGGATATTGGGGCAACCATGAGCATAACATCTAAACATTGGTGGGCTTCTGGGGGCTTAGACAAGTTAGGCTCCTGGTTTATAGGGAGTCATTTAATGACTCTAGAGCAATCTGGAGAAAAATGTAATCTTCCTCCAGGGGAGAACTACAATTATCTAAAAATAAGGAGCTGGGTTAGCGAAATATTTAAAACATTTGGACCACCAAAATCATCCTGGTTCTCGGTAACCTGCAAGAACCTCCCACTTGCAAAAGGGATAATAGGCTCGTTATACGATACATTTACTAATTCGAAGAATTCAGAGAAACCACCATATATTTGTAAATGGAAAAAAGAGCTGGGGGAGGAATGGGAGTGGAAAAAGTGGCAGAAATCGTTCCTCAATCTGAGCAAGGCAACGTGTAACTGCACACACATAGAGACATCTATTAAGGTACTCCAGAGAATATATTGCACCCCGGATAAACTCAATAAGTATGACCCTAGGGTAAGCAGTAACTGTTTTAGGGGCTGTCAACAAAGAAGAGATCATGCCCATACCTGGTGGCTATGTCAGGTGGTTCACGAGCTATGGGAAAGGTTAACAATAATGGCGACGTCATTATTTGAAACTACGGTTGCAGCAACCATGGAGTCATGTTTACTGGGGATTAAACTCCCTAATCTATCAAGGAATCAGAATAAGCTATTCCAGATAATGGCTGCCGCTGCCAAAGTACATATTGCTAGTCAGTGGAAATCAGAGAAGCTAGATGTACGGGAGGTTATTAGGAGAATTACCTACATAGCAATAAATGAAAAGTCAACATCAGCTGTATTAGACATTATGCCACAGTTCTTTAAAATCTGGAATCCCTGGTTAGAGTCATCGTTTAGTTTCCCCCTGAGCTGAATGATCCAATGGTAATAAAATAAGATAACAACAACATGTCAGAAGTGGGCTGGAGGGGGGCTTGGACTGGAGGAGACTTGAGAGCTGGTTCCGGAGACTACGGACTGTCTGGATTGTGACACAAGAGGTGAATACATGTATAATGAATGTATAAGTTTAAGAGTTGCATTGTTCCAGATTGCTGCTTATTGAAATAGTAGACTAACTAAGCAAACTGAACTGCACAACTAACTTGGCATAGCTTAGAAATACTTATTTAAGAAGTGAAGAATGGCTAAACATTGATTTATGCATTGATTAAGGATCCCTTAAGATATAAATATCTAGATTCAACTTGATTTAACGAATCTTCCCTTATCTCCATAGTTATTTATTTATTTGACGTTTTAGTTTAATTTTTATATAATTAAGTTTTGATTGTTCAAGTTTCCCTTACCTAAGTTAAAAAGTTAATACAGTAACCATAGAATCACAGAAAAAAAGAAAACGGAAAGGATATACTATAGTTTTGATTATAAAGGCTTATGTATGTATGTTAAAATACTATATGCAAAAGTGCTTACTGATTGTTGTTTTAGAAAAATGTATATTCCTTTCAATAAAAACTATTTATAAAAAATAAAAAAAATGTAATGATATGCAGGTAAAAACAGAGGGACTAAGCAAGTGATAAGACCAGGTTGTGTCTGGGAAAGGAGGTCAGAGGAGGTGTGATATTTGTGGACATTTGTACAGTAAGTAGTTCAAAACTCGGAGAGAGGCTAATTTGCCCTATAGAAAGTAGTTCTGGAAGAAAACATGAATAAGTTGTTGAAGTAACTTGTGCATGTGAATTCTGATCCGAAGTGCGATTATAAATAGCTTGTTGTTTTAATGAATGGTAGAAGTTTTTTTAAGGTAGAAAATATAAAATAAATAGTCAAACCCTATGGGCCTCATTCTATTATCGTCCGTAAAACGGCCGCAAGGCTGCGATTCCTTGTGGGGGTTCCGTTACCTCGCAATTCTATTAAACGGCCCTGCAAGGATCTCCTCTTACGGCCGGCCGTATATCTTGCAATCGGCCGTAAGCTCAGAAATCTTTAAAGTCAAAAATAAATTCAAGACAGCACTGTAAAGCTCTGTAAATGCTAGGGATCATATTGGGGGACATGAGGATTAATAGTAACCCACTCTCAAGCTTGAACATCAGCCCAAATCCGAGTTTACATTAACTGTTTATTTTGCGGCCTAAACTCTTGCGGCCATTTTAGATGAAAGGCTTTCCTCCGGTGGAAGCGGCCGCAAGGGATAGCAAGGCGCAGGCCGCAAGCCTGCCGGAATCCCCAGCCTGAGGGGAATAGAATAGCCGAATAGCTTGTGGCCGGTCCTTGCGGCCCCACATCTCCTACGGCCGATAATAGAATGAGGCCCTATGTCTACATAGTTAGAAAACAGAGTTACATATTGTTGATAAGGAATTATAAATGTCCCCAAGAAAGTAAAGATACATTTTTGTTGAGGGACTAAATTATTATAGAAGATAGAATTTTTAATTTTTAAGCAACAAATAAGTCTTGCTAACTTTTTTTTCTCACTACATGAAGCTTTTTTATGTTTCTATTATTATGTTCTTTATAGTTTTTAGTTCATCTAGTAAAATATACCTCTCTCCGCATCCTTGCAGATCAGCTGTAAGTAGTGAATTAGACCCGTTATTATTCATTTCTTGTGAGCTCACATTATTTGATAGGTTTGTTTTACATTTTGTGTCTATTTTTTTATTTAGATCCTGTTTTGATTATTCCATATTTATTGAGTGCTTTCTCTAAAGCACTTTGCTGGCTTTATTTTGAACTCAATAGCCGGGCCCTCCATTCTTTTGTAAGGTGTTAAATTTGTTTTTGATTTGTATCTACCCCTTTTAGCTCTGTGGAATATGAGCCCTGAGTAAATCAGGTGCTCTAAGTTAGGGTACTGCCATAAATCGGCTGTGGGAGCTTTTTTTCCCTAAGTTCTACACTAATGTAAATATTTCACTCCTTCAGATTAGAGCACTCAGCTCAGATCGATAAATCTTGCCTTAGACACAACAGATATCTAAGTAGCGAGGAGCCAAAATAAACGTTATTAATGGACAGGGCCCTATGAGCCAATAGGAAATGTGAAAATCATGAATATTATAATGAGTGGGAAGAGCTGTAACAATTTCCATAACTGCTCGGCAAAGAAACATTATATATATATATATATATATATATATATATATATATATATATAGTAATTGTTTTTTATCTATTATTATATTTTGATATGAAAAATATGTGACAATTGTATTTATAGCTTCAATAAATAAAGATGTGTTTATTTTGTGTTAAAATATTATATATTTATAGAAAATGCATTAGAGTGTTTGTTCCTAGGCAACATGGTTTTGTGACATGTATTAATCCTGTGATTACTGGGTTGTTTGTTATCCTGGATTTTTTATCATAAATACCAACATATCACACTTTTTTTATTAGACATATGTTGATATTGGATTAAGTATCAAATAATGTTGACATTTCAACATTTTGTAGTGCTTTTTGTACTATACTGTCACTTTAAATGCTTCTGGAGGACTCAGCAAAGATTTAAAAACCAGTTGTGAGTGGTCTTTGGTACACGTAAATCTTTCTTCTGCTTTTGCAGTTATGGCAGTGCGTTGATTTACAAATGATCCATAAAATCTTATTAGCATAGAGTTTGGGTGTCAAAGTGTCAGGGCATAGCTTGTAGTTTATTGTCAGGGCAATACTCAATGGAGAGTTTTGCCTTGCTTTTTCGGCTTTGTTATGAAGTTCACTGGTAGCAGTGACTCGTAGGAGTTCTCAAGCAATGTTTTCGGGATGGGGGATGGGGGAAAAACATAGCTATGTAGGATTTTTTTATGCCACTACAGCAATTGTAATTTATTTTGCAGAGATTTACATAGGGCCCTATGTCAACGCATTACAAATAAAGGTTACTATTATTATTATTAGTAGTAATAATAATAATACTATATTTGATCACAAATACATTGAAAGTAATTTTGTGTGTTATATGTATACTGTGATTGACAGTTTATTAAAACCAACTCAGTAATACATCTAATCTGTTTCAGGAATTGGCCCTTCCTATATAGACATCATAGCCCACATCTGCATGCTGTCAATCATTAGGATATATGATGATGTTTGAGTTATCTGGCTTTGCACCTGCTTATGTTAATGTTATGTTAGTTGTATTGATACAAAGTGTTTGGTATTGTGATTCTTATGTGCTAATAGTTAAGATTATGTTTATCCCTGATATTGCGATAAAGTTCCATCCCCTAAAAGACAGCTCTTTGAAGACATTGTTATTTTTTTTAATACAAATTACATTTTCTTATTTTTTGCTGGTCTGTATTTTTTTTTCTTTTTTGAGGAAGATATGTTTTTTCACTCCAATGAGATTATACTCATGTTACTAAACTTGAAGAATAATAAAACAATTCACACGTCTCTCTGTAAGAATAGATATGATGTCAACATTCATAGAAAGGGACAAGAGAAGGTAGTAAATGTAATTATTGGTTTAATGTATCATTATTTAAGAAATGGTAATTTCTGCACCAGTACACTACCTGTGACAGGATACATATAATAGTGCTCTAGTAACATTAGATTCATAATATAGTTATTAAAACTATTTTAGTGATGACAACCTGTTAGCATTGAGATACAATTATATTATTGATTTGCCTTGATCATGCTTATATGCCTATTTTATTTATTATGAATTTATTAGTTGTGCATATATTTAGTTAGTTATTTAGTTAATTTAGACAGGGTCAGCTATGCTTAAAACATAGTCAAAGTAATACACCCTGAAGTATAATTAATTCATTACATTGTAGTAGGTATTAGGCTTAAGTTGCAGTTAGGGAGGATTTCTATTTGATTAGGTGTGTATGATGAGCGGAAGTAGGTATGTGAGATGAATGTAAGGTCTTGTATAACAAGGATTTATGTTTTTTATTTTATTTTTGTCACACTTTAGGGTTACCCAAAAGAACAAATGAAAGCTCTCATACAGTTTTTGCTAAATCAAAGACAAGGCCAAGACAGTGCTGTGGGGGGCAGGTCAAACTCTTGTTCATTGACTTGGAAATGTGAACATGCATGTATCTGCTGGGAGTAAGTTGTATATATAATCATACTAATATAAGCTTGTGGAACAATACAATCCATTTTTTTATAAAACTGTAATTGATTTGTTTTTACATATTTTTAAAAGTAGTATAAACTAATCATTTGATGAATATTTTTATATTTTAAAATTTACATTGGGGAGAATAAATCATAATCTAATTTTTACAAATGTTAAATATATTAAAATAATACACACAGTCAATGTGAAGAGTAGTAGAATTTTATTACATTTGCCTTCAATTTTAATTTGTAATGAAGAGAGAGTTACAGTTTTATATATAATACAGACATACATTTATCAGACATCATACTACAAACTTGGTTTAATCATTTTTTAGTCACCTTAAAAGAGCCTATTTTAATGATTACAAAAGTTAATTGTACAATTAGTAATCTGAAGTTGGGGTACTTTTATTCCATGTGTAAAGACAGATTTTGAAAATCATAAGTATTCTGCCTGATATCACATGTTTAGTTGTGACATATAGAGTTTATAGGGGTCATAGAAAAACTATTTTTTTCACACTGTTTGTAATCACCATTGAGACATTTTATGACAATGTGAAAACAGTACGACAAGTAGGAATAAGCACTGGACAATGTGTGTCAGGGGTGGAGCAGGCAACTCTCTTTGCATCTCCTTGTTATCCATTTTCCACTAGTATTTTTGGAGGATATACATTTCAAACTGATATCTGCTGATTTAATAACAATTTAAAATTCTTACCACTGCTCCTTTTCAAGGTCGTTTAAGTCTATCCAAATCAGTATAACATTTACAAAGTTTTGTTCGGTGCTTAACACCAATTGACTAGTATTAAAATCTAAGGAAATATACTTTATTGAAAAAACACAACAAAAGCGCCACACATATTAAAATGTTGCTTTCAGCTTGGTTAGGAAATGGGATAATTGACATAAATATTAGGCATACAAAGGGGTACACGAAAATAAAAAAAAACTTCTTTAGACTACCTGCCTTTGATAAAGCCATACAACCTGCCTGTGTCAGGCTCACAGCTTATATTGTGCTCGGTGAAATAAAACAACACTTTTTTGACTGTAATAGATTGAATAGCAATTGCCTGCCTACAGGCGGGTGTGTGAGGCCTACAGCACCTACTCTGCCAACTTTTGCCAGTGCACAGTGACACTCAAATCTGGTGGCACCTTAGATTGCACGCGCAGTGCCCCAAATTTGAAGTAGGAGTTCCGACCAAGCATCTTTTTCCATCTCCCTGTTCCAAAAATCAATGCCATATACACGCCTCCTAATAGTGGACGTAACAGGGATTAAACCGATAGGAATAGTTCTACTTAACAGTACACACCTTATAATAACGCAGACAGAGTCTGAAGAAGAGGAGTCAGAGGAGGAAGGTGGCTTTGAGGAGGTGGAAGACCAAACAAAGCATGTGTCCCAGGGGGCTTGTTGTCACCTTTCGGGGACCCTTGGTGGCTGGGTGGAGGAAGAGACCTTCAATGACATCAGTGAGGACAAGGAACGGGACATGGCTAGCTTAGTATCCAACCTTGTGCAAATGGGGAGTTTGCGGTTGTGCAAAGGGACTGTTTCTGGTTGTTTGCGGTGCATTAAACGGGGAGATTGGTCTGTTACTGTGAAGCGGGTGTAACCCTTACACTACCTGATCGATACAACATCATACCTGATGTTTTAAAGCATGTTATTCCAAACAATTTAGGAATGTTAGGTGATTTATGCCCTTTATGGCTTAAAACCAGACTCTGCATCAACTATGTCATTTTCCTTGGGAGTTTTGCCATGGATCCCCCTCCGGCATGCCACAGTCCAGGTGTTAGTCCCCTTGAAACAACTTTCCCATCACTATTGTGGCCAGAAAGTGTCCCTGGGGGTTTTGAAATTTGCCTGCCCATTGAAGTTTATTACGGTTCGCCGGGTTCGCCCGTTCACGAACATTTGCTAGAAGTTTGCGTCCGCTGTTCGCGAACCGAAAATTTGAAGTTCGCAACATCACTAGTTAACACAGGAAGTAATCCAAAAGTGGTTGTAAAAAAATAAATGTTAATAAAGCCCCTGGTCCTGATGGAATACATCCAAGGGTACTAATGGAACTGGGTTCTGTAATAGCCAAACCCTTATATTTAATTTTTCAAGATTCACTCAACACAGGGTCTCTACCAGATGACTGGAGAAATGCTGATGTGATACCTATATTTAAGAAGGGAGCAAGAACAAATCCAGGGAATTATAGACCAGTGAGCTTCACTTCTGTAGTGGGTAAGCTTTGAAGAAGGGTTAATAAGGGATAATATAACAGAATATGTCTACTTGAACAGGATTATAAGTAGGAGTCAACATGGATTTATGAGGGATAGGTCGTGTCAAACAAATCTAATTAGTTTCTATGAGGAGGTTAGTAGGAACATGGATCAAGGCAACTCAGTGGATGTAGTCTTTTTGGATTTTGCAAAGGCTTTTGATACAGTGCCACGTGGGAGACTATTGTGCAAACTAAGAGATACAGGAATTGCAGTAAATATCTGCTCATGGATTGAGAGCTGGCTAAAAGACAGGAAGCAAAGGGTTGTTGTAAATGGAACATACTCTGATTGGACTAATGTGGTAAGTGGGGTTCCTCAGGGTTCAGTATTAGGTCCTCTCCTTTTTAACATATTTATTAATGACTTAGAGGTAGGATTGGAGTGAGGTGTCTCCATTTTCTCTGATGACACGAAGTTGTGTAAGGTAATTAAATCAGATAATGACGTGCTTTCCCTCCAAAGAGATTTACATAAAATTGAGGAATGGGCATCTAAATGGCAGATGAGATTTAATACGAATAAATGTAAAGTTATGCATCTGGGAAGCAAAAATAGCCATGCAATTTATAATCTTAATGGAGCAAATCTAGCTGTATCAGATATTGAAAGGGATTTGGGAGTGCTTGTGGACAACCACCTAGGTAACAGTGCTCAAAGCCAAGCAGCAGCTGCAAAGGCAAATCAAATATTAGCATGTATTAAGAAGGGTGTAGAAGCAAGGGAAGCAAATATATATCTGCCACTATACAAATCTTTAGTACGCCCTCATTTGGAATATGGAGTACAATTTTGGGCACCACTTCATAAAAAGGACATTTTAGAGCTGGAAAAGGTACAGAGAAGGGCCACAAAACTAATAAGGGGAATGGAGGGGCTAAGTTATGAAGAAAGACTAACCAAATTAAACTTATTTTCTCTAGAAAAAAGGCGTCTAAGAGGAGATATGTGTACCTTATATAAATACATCCAGGGTCAGTATAAAGATTTGTCAAGGGAGCTTTTTGTGCGAAGAGGTTTTCAACTGACAAGAGGACATCCCTTGAGGTTAGAAGTAAAAAGATTCCACCTTAAAGAAAGAAAAGGGTTCTTCACAGTAGGGGTGGTTAATTTGTGGAATTCTCTACCAGAGGAGGTGGTGACTGCGGATTCGATATATAACTTTAAAAGGGGACTAGATTTATTTCTAATTAAAAAGGGAATTCAGGGTTATAATGGATAATTAGAGAGACAGTATTAATCCAGGGAGAAATCCGGTCGCCGGTATCTGGGATCAGGAAGGAATTTTTTTTTTATTTCCCTTTGAGACGATTGGCTAAGTCTCGCTTGTTTTTTTTTTTTCTGTTTGCCTTCCTCTGGATTAATTAATAATAAAAAATAATAATAATTGATTAATGATTATTTAACAACTAATTAATTAATAGTTAATCCGCATATTGCAGATCAGAGAAGATCTTAAAAGGTTGAACTTGATGGACTGAAAGTCTTTTTCAACCTTAAATACTATGTAACTATGTAACTATGTATGTAACATGTCAGGCTTAAGAGTAGGGATGCTCTTTGTTTAATAGACCCTATTTTAACACCAGCATATGAGAAGGACCTTAAGGTTCCCATTGGGCAGTTACATATTTCATGTTTAGTGATATTAGGGTACTGATACAGAAGGTGATAGTTTCAATATGTATGTCAACATTGATTTTGATATTCTAGACTATTGTTAGTAGCACCAATATTGGTCTTTGTTTTTCAAATTGTTGCACTTTTTATGGGTCAGTTAAGACAATTTAGGGAGTAATTGGAAATTGCGCATTAAAGCACACTACTCTGTAGTCAGAAAGATGAGGTCTAGGTATTCTATCTCATATTCTTATTAGTTTCCACAGCAATAATTAGATCCCTCTATACATTATCAATAGAAATAGGCAATATTGGCATCCTTCCTTGCCCATTTTTTACAGTTACAAGAGATTTTAGATATTTTATCAAGAGGACAAACTATATATTTTTTGATAAAGTTACATTTTGCATGCATTTATAAATGATTGAAAGAAAATAATTTTGATTAAATACACCTGGTACATACAAGGACTCTAACGATATTTTTCATGTCATTGATCCTCAATATTGATTTCTCTTTAGGAAAATTCACATATGGTCAGACGGCCCTCTGAACACCTCTTATCGTTCCATTTTCCGGTGGTGTACATCTCCACACAACGCTGTGTCATGTTATCATTGCTGGGTTCTCCAAGCTGCCAGTTGGAGTAGCTTAGTGTTTCACCACTTGTGTATCTAAAAATGACTCTTGTTTGTAGGTCAGTTATACCAAGGTATGCAAATTTGTTTTCCTGTGAAAGTATGGTGGCCGCAGCCTGGTTCTCCTCAGCGTTTCATGGTGCAACCAGTTGACCTCCAGCTTTAGTACATGCTAATTTTGCATTGTTGTAGTTAGTTTCCACGACATTTGTAACAAATAGCTTGTTTCCAGCACCTGTTCCTCTAGAGAAGAGAAGAGCTGTTAAAAATAAAAAAAAATACAGATTGTTGTTATCCCAAGGGTTGTCAACCAAGTCATTTTGATAGTATCAGCTACACCTGAGCAGAGAGTCATAAACCCTGTATCTAATCCATGAGGATGGACGTCCACTCACTGACTCTTGAGCCAAACGTGGCTCAGTACAGATCATCATATGACTCTTTTGTTATTTACAAAAATTGGAAATAAAGTGGCAGCAATAGTATGCAGAAATGATAGAGAAGCTCTCATGTCAGCCACTCACCAATATCCAATCATAATACTATAAAACAATGCGCCAATTGAGGAGACGCATATTAGAACACACATACACAATTATCAAAGAGATGGATACCCCCGTATCTCGTCATATAAAATTATTTAATGGTAACAAACCATGTACTATGACATTTTCAGTAATAGATCATATACAACAGGGACCTAGAGGAGGAGACTTGGACAATGCATTACTCAAATTTGGAAAGTAAATGGATATTAGAATTAGATACACAAAGCCCTCGAGGGCTCAATTAAGGTTTTACATATTAAGCGTTCCTTTAACTGGGTTAGAATAGAGTCTCATACTTTGAAGAAGGATAATAGAGAAAGGGTATTATATACCATTCCAGGACAACACGAGTGTCCTCTACATTTCAGTTTACACTTCATTTAGAAAATATTTTAATTATTCACACTCTCATTGTAGCTTAGCACTTCATTGCATAAATTATTTATATTTTTTCACACTCTCAGATAAAAATTAGATTTAGATCAATTGTCTATTCACTCACATATTCTTTTTCAATGAGCACTGTTACCTAGGTGGTTGTCACATACAATTAATATATTATTATTAGTTACTTTCTTATCACAGCAGTGCAGTCAAGCACAGTATTATTATTAGTTACTTTCTTATCACAGCAGTGCAGTCAAGCACAGTATCACATTTATAACACTTGCATCACCTAGTTGTGTTGGAATGGATTTATTTATTTAATAGGAGCGCGGATTTATTGAAATGTAAACAATTCTATTTATACCCAATTATTGGAGGGTGAGATAGAGAATTATTCATACGTATCCATATGAGCAACTAATTGGGAGTAGGTCCGTTTTATTATGTTTGTTTCTTTGTTTTTTTGTTCCCTCTTTTCCCTGCTTCCTTTGAGTATCTAGCTATGCCACGGTTAAGATATTAGAGCGTTCCCTAGATGGAGTCGCATATTCATTTGGTAACCAGGAAGTAATGAAGGAGTAACATGTTTATTGGGTAACCAGGAAGAAATGAAGACGCATTGGCGTCAAGTAAGGACGCACACGCGTAGTGACGTATTCACGTCATTACGCGGCTATAACTAGAGATGGAGGGCAAAAGGACGTATGATTGGCAATATACGCACAGCGCAGAGACGTAGTAACGAGCACAACATCATCACGCTGATTAACAGACCAATGAGGTTGTCTAATTATTGGCAGCAAGTGGATAGGAGGTGCTATATAAAGCACTAAGGAAACTAAGTTCATTAACCCATGAGTAAGCCCTAAGTAGGCCGAAACGAGCCGTCGGGACTACTTTAAGATAAGTGCAATTACTTTCATTGTTATATATTGATTGGGATGCAAAGTTAGATTTATTGCTACAAGGCTGTATCTATAGACAGAATTTTGGATATCTCCACCAAGAATTGCATGTTATGCATTTATGATTTTGTGGTGCACACGATATAGATGACACTGGCAGTGTTTTCTCATCAGCCTTCATTTTCTTTTCACCCCCAAATATACATTGACAAACAATGCTTTATGTATTTTTGTCTTAAAAATTGTTTTTTACAAATAATACTTGCACTTATCTTAATTCTGTTGTTTTATACAACAATTGTTTTTTAGCTATCAATAAATTTTGATACTTCCCAAGGATTAAGCAATTTATTTGCCATATGAGGGAAGTCAACCATATCTTATAGAAACATACCAAATTTTTTTTGCTGGATTTTTTCTATTAATTTCCATTTGGATTTTATTTATATACAGTAGTAATCACACATATATAGACAATTCCAACACGTTTTAGGTGTGGAAGGAATATACTTTTTCTACTGTATCATATCCATTTGTTACTAGATATGACCAAGATTAATAGCTATTCTTGATAGTATCCACTTAGCCATTGATATAGTTCCATTTTTCGTTACATCACAAGAATCTATACAAGAGTGTTAGGCACTCAGGAATTACTGTACAGTGATTATCAATTATCTAATTACCAGTGGTTTAATCCACATTAAAAACACTACTAAAAAGCCAACCTCAAGATCAACCAAAGACTTAAATAGAATCAAGCTTTCCATAGATTCATATAGTCATAATGGCACATTCAAATATGGATCAGTGGGATTTCTCAGAATTAATCAAAGAAGCAGAGTCCACATTCTCCATTAAAGAGATAGTAACAAATAAATCCATGGGAGATATCAGTATAGTGGAAGCCTCAAAAGATTTATTAAAAGCACTTAAGAAACAAATTAGAACCATTTGGGAGATATCAAGTCTCCAAAATTATCTCAAATCAAAAACAGTCCCTAGAGGACTGAGAATACAGTTAGCACGGCATCTCATTTGTTGGAAGAAACATTTGATCCTTGAAACAGAAAAGAAGAATCTGGAAGCTACAAAACAAACAGTTATTGATTGCCAAGCTAACTTTACAAAATTTAAAAATAATACAGAATATGCTTCTTATGACATGAAACGACATAATAACATAGAGAAATTTAAAAAAGATCTGATTATTAGGAAACAGAGGAAATTCCAACGTGACAGCAATGACTATAAAGCAGGACGAGTCTATAAACTTGTTAGGCCAAGACATCAAAGCAATACTGATATAAGCTCCTCAGAAGCTGAAGCATCAGAGAGAGAAGATACTTCATATCAATATAAATCGACCAAATTTGGTCAACAGAGAAGGGGAAATAATACAGGTCCCATTACAAGATCTGGATCAAATCAAACAACAATGGAACATCATTTTTTAGGGAGGGGGCACATCCAAAAACGTCATTACACCTCGCGCCACAGAAAAAATCACTAATTAATGAAAGAATGAAAGGAATCTCCATCTCTCACAAAAAAAAACTAAAAAATTTGAAAATTATAATACTACTATAGTGAGAGATAGTAGTAATAAGTATACAACAACAACAATAACAGTTCAAGACACCAATAATAAAATGATCAACAGAAAGCAGGGTGCGCCTGCTAAAGAATTTCGAAAGAAGAAAAGAGGAACTTCCAAATAAAAACATTGAAGTAAAAGAACTAGATAGTGTTGATGAACTAAAGTTTGAAGTTGAAGAAACAACCAGTAATACATTTGTCACAATTTGATTTAAAAGATAACTAATAAATCATTATTGTCAAGGGGACTTTCCTTTGTACCCACAAGTAATTCAAAGCTATTTGAGAATGTAAAGGACCTTAACTTGTTTGAAAGAAAACTTGCTTTAAAGAAATTCTTCACTCTGAAGAAAGAAAGAGAACTGACCAATTTGGGTATAAATAATGAAGACAAGGAAACTTTTGAAATCATGATGTTTTTAATGGATGAGCAAAAAGCTGATGACTTTTCCTTAAATGAAACAAAGAGAAAAAATAAGACTACTTTTACACCCGATTTTAAACAATATGCCAATATCCAGGTATTTCTGGATTTGGTAACAGAAGATTTAAAAAGGTTATCCAATTCTGATATTAATTTGGTCCAAAATGAAAAATATAATCTAAGTACTCAGGAATTTAAAGCTCTACATGAGTTAATGAAAAGTAATGTGGTAATTAAACCAGCAGATAAAGGAGGGAACACAGTGATTCTGGAAGAACAAGAATATCTACAAATGTGTAATAAACTGTTATCAGATGCCACAATTTATCGAGTTTTACAAAACAATCTCATGTATGAATTTCAAAAAGAGCTAAAACATCTATTGAATTCGGCAAAACAAGAGAAGATCATAGATTAAAGTATGTATGAACATCTATTTCCTAAATGGCCGAGGGCAGCAACCTTTTATTCATTACCCAAGGTACATAAGAATAGATGGCCCATACCTGGCCATCCGATTGTGTCTGGAAATAGTTGTCTTACGGAAACGATTAGTCAATACGTCAATGATTATCTCAAAGATATCGTGTTAACAGTAACGTCTTATTTGAAAGATACATTGGACCTTTTAAAATACTTGGATGAAATTACAGTTCCTGAAGAAACCTTATTAATATCCATTGATGTCGAGCAATTATATTCCAGCATCCCACACGATCAAGGGATTAAAGCTGTGGATCATTATTTAAGTATGAAACCTATCAAGTGTATACCCATGAATAATTTTATTGTATCACTACTTAGATTTGTCCTAACAAGGAATTTTTTCATTTTTAACAATCGCTGGTACCATAAAATTAATGGAACAGCAATGGGCACTCCATGTGCTCCAAACTACGCAAATTTATTTTTAGGATTTTGGGAAAAGACCTACGTATTTACAGACAATATGTCTCAATACAGGGAAAAAATCCTAACCTGGCATCGATTTATCGATGATATATTGTTATTTTGGACCGGAGATGCAACAGAATTTGGTAAATTTATGATGGAATTGAATAAAAATCCTTTGGGTCTCAAATTTACCCATATCGTAAATAAAGAGAAGATTGAATTTCTGGATCTGACAATAACAAAAGATTCTATGGGAAAAATCAACACATTGACTTATACGAAACCGACAGCTACAAACGCTTTATTAAATTGGTCCAGTCAACATCCAAGGGCATTAAAGTCAGGTATTCCCATAAGTCAATATTTACGAATTAAGAGAAACTGTAATAATTCAGTGGACTTTAAAAGTCAAGCTGATCAATTAAGGATGAAATTTAAAGCTCGTGGTTATCCAAACCGTACCCTGAAAAGGGCATATAAGAGAGCTCTGGAATCAGATAAGACCTTCTATATACGAAAAAAGAACCACAGGAGGATAACCAGATAAGATGTATAATGACATTTGGGAAGGACTGGAAAGAAGTTAAAGAAGTGCTAAATAAACATTGGCACATAATAAGACATGATACAAACTTACAATCCAACCTCCCCGAAAGAGCGTCTATCACATACCGTAAAAACAAGAGTATTAAAGATGAACTTGTAAGGAGTTTTTTCAAGTCATCGAATACGAATAAAACATCTTGGTTGTCCCCCACAAAAGGGTTATTTAGATGTGGAAGATGTAAAGCTTGCAAATTTATCCAACCGAGCAAAGCATTTGTGGATCCAAACACTCAAATTATTTACCCAATTAGGAACTTTATTAACTGTAGTTCCACACATGTCATTTACATAATTACATGTCCTTGCCCCAAATTATATGTGGGGAAAACAATGCGCCAATTGAGGAGACGCATATTAGAACACACATACACAATTATCAAAGAGATGGATACCCCCGTATCTCGTCATATAAAATTATTTCATGGTAACAAACCATGTACTATGACATTTTCAGTAATAGATCATATACAACAGGGACCTAGAGGAGGAGACTTGGACAATGCATTACTCAAATGGGAAAGTAAATGGATATTCAAATTAGATACACAAAGCCCTCGAAGGCTCAATGAAGGTTTTACATATTTAGTGTTCCTTTAACTGGGTTAGAATAGAGTCTCTTCATTGCATGAATTCTTTATATTTTTTCATAGATAAAAATTAGATATAGATCAATTGTCTATTCACTCACATATTCTTTTTCAATCACATACAATTAATATATTATTATTAGTTACTTTCTTATCACAGCAGTGCAGTCAAGCACAGTATTATTATTAGTTACTTTCTTATCACAGCAGTGCAGTCAAGCACAGTATCACATTTATAACACTTGCATCACCTAGTTGTGTTGGAATGGATTTATTTATTTAATAGGAGCGCGGATTTATTGAAATGTAAACAATTCTATTTATACCCAATTATTGGAGGGTGAGATACAGAATTATTCATACGTATCCATATGAGCAACTAATTGGGAGTAGGTCCGTTTTATTATGTTTGTTTCTTTGTTTTTTTGTTCCCTCTTTTCCCTGCTTCCTTTGAGTATCTAGCTATGCCACGGTTAAGATATTAGAGAGTTCCCTAGATGGAGTCGCATATTCATTTGGTAACCAGGAAGTAATGAAGGAGTAACATGTTTATTGGGTAACCAGGAAGAAATGAAGACTCATTGGCGTCAAGTAAGGACGCACACGCGTAGTGACGTATTCACGTCATTACGCGGCTATAACTAGAGATGGAGGGCAAAAGGACGTATGATTGGCAATATACGCACAGCGCAGAGACGTAGTAACGAGCACAACGTCACCACGCTGATTAACAGACAAATGAGGTTGTCTAATTATTGGCAGCAAGTGGATAGGAGGTGCTATATAAAGCACTAAGGAAACTAAGTTCATTAACCCATGAGTAAGCCCTAAGTAGGCCGAAACGAGCCGTCGGGACTACTTTAAGATAAGTGCAATTACTTTCATTGTTATATATTGATTGGGATGCAAAGTTAGATTTATTGCTACAAGGCTGTATCTATAGACAGAATTTTGGATATCTCCACCAAGAATTGCATGTTATGCATTTATGATTTTGTGGTGCACTGGCAGTGTTTTCTCATCAGCCTTCATTTTCTTTTCACCCCCAAATATACATTGACAAACAATGCTTTATGTATTTTTGTCTTAAAAATTGTTTTTTACAAATAGTACTTGCACTTATCTTAATTCTGTTGTTTTATACAACAATTGTTTTTTAGCTATCAATAAATTTTGATACTTCCCAAGGATTAAGCAATTTATTTTCCATATGAGGGAAGTCAACCATATCTTATAGAAACATACCAAATATTTTTTGCTGGATTTTTTCTATTAATTTCCATTTGGATTTTATTTATATACAGTAGTAATCACACATATATAGACAATTCCAACACGTTTTAAGTGTGGAAGGAATATACTTTTTCTACTGTATCATATCCATTTGTTACTAGATATGACCAAGATTAATAGCTATTCTTGATAGTATTCACTTAGCCATTGATATAGTTCCATTTTACGTTACATCACAACAATCATAATACTACTGTCAAATCAGATCACTATCAGTTTGCTTAATTTCTAAAGTGTCGTCTATTTCTACTGAAATATTTAGAAATTAATGTGCTTAATGTAATCTAAGCGTAAATACTACCATTAAACAACCCTCCAATAATAAGTAATTTTGAGCTGGGCATTTTGCAAATGATCTATCATATGTTCTTGTTGTTATTTGTAGTTTTCTTATTCTAAAAATGTACAAAGTTTGGATGTTTAGTTATACTAGTATAAGGTAGAAAACTCCTTCATTACCATTACAATATTATTATTATTTGTACTATTATTGTTATTTTAATTACACATTTTAATAGGGTGTCATATAAATCAGAAATTATTTCACCCCAGCTCCTTTATCACACAGTTGTAAATGGGACCAAAATATATGTTTTGCTATTTCAGTGAGTTTAGTGTAACTTACGTTATTTTATTTGTAATATGCTACTTTCACTTGATTAAATACTATACAAATGGTAACATTTCCCTTTAACAATCCTTTTCTATCAGTGGATGTGATCTTATGTAAATGTTGTTTTCAAAAGCACTAAAATAACTATTTGATGAAGATGCTAATTAATATAGTGTTAGATAAAAAAAGTACAGGGTTCTATGATCTTGAAATACTCTGTAGCCCTCCTCAGGTGATCTAGTTCTTAGGGGATTAGTTATCAATCCAATCTTTTGATTGCTCTAATTTGTCTCTGAATTAAATTGGTTTATTCTCAAGTCCAATGTGATGGTTAAAGCTTGGTGTGCTGCTTCTCCCCCCGAGCACAGTTCACTGGTGTGTCTGTATGGTATGCAACAAACAGAAGATGGTAGGGGAGAGATAGCGCACCAATTCCTAGTGCAAAATAACCGATATATTGTAATCCCAAACCCTTGTTCACAGAGATCAGTAGGTAAAGCTCTCACCTTTTCTAACCTCAGTCCATGAGGTATAATATAGACTTCCCAACACGTGCTGCCTTGTAGGTTGGTACTCCTTTCCTCCGTGAATGTCTTAATGCATTTTTGCCTCAGAGTGAAGCACTGAGCTATACACTCTGCATTTGAATTTCATATCATTAATGTATTTTTGATCATTGAAAAAGCCACAGGATAAAAGTGACGAAACGCGTCTGGAAGTATTTTTTCTATCTATTTATTTATTTTTTTATAATATTAGAGTCACTGTATAATTTTCAATTTTTATTCTTATTTATACATTTAATACATATATCGAAACCATGCTTTGTATAGTATTTCGATTAAAGACACCTATTACTCCAAAGGGGATATATTGAGCAAAATATTTATCCGGGTACCACTATATATAGATAGTGTTGTAATATGCCCCATGCTCTGAAAAGTACACATATATTTTACCCTAATACCTGCACTCTATTGGAAGAATATGAGATAAGAAGTACCAACCTACAAGCCAACATGTGTTGGGAAGTCTATAATATACCTCATAGACTGAGGTTAGAAAAGGTGAGAGCTTTACCTACTGATCTCTGTAAAAAAGGGTTTGGGATTACAATATATTGGTTATTTTGCACTAGGAATTGGTACACTAACTCTCCCCACCCCTCTTCTAATATAGTGTTAGACTGCAAATGAATAGTAGATATTATCTCGTTCATTCATTAAATGCCCAACCTTGAGTATTACTTGAGACCATTATTTAGAATATATATTTTTTAAGAACTTTACACGGCAAAGCCAAATAATAAAACAGGCCGTAAGTCTGTGGGCTTGAAACTTGCTATAGTTACAGAGTGATTCAATTGAACAAGCCCGCAATTTAAGGGCTGAAAGCCTAAACCGTAAACCATGCAATCGTAAGTAGCATTTCAGAGCGTGATCGTGATCAATTAAGCAAGGCAGTAACTACCGATTTAAAAATAGCCAATAGTAAATTAGACCGTCATCATGACGTCAGTAAAACATGGAGGTTAAACGTCAAACAATTTGCATTTAGAGGTCCGATATGCGATCAGACTCGCAAAAAATGATTAAATATATCATGAAATATCCTTACCCCAGCATGTTTGTGGAAAGAAGTAACCACCATTTTGCTTGTTATGCTTGTTACTGGCTTCCAAACTGTGACATTTAGATTCATGTTCTGTGTTCTTTAGCAGTTCAGATCACGTACTATACTTAGAGAAAGGCTTTGAAATATAGTGGTGATATGACAGAAACCATCACAGGATTTAATAAAGAGTGAAGGTTCTTCAATAAAATGAGGAATGCAAGAACATTGTGGAAAATGTAGGGATAATGTGAAAAATTACTACTTTGCAGAAAGAGCAGATGAAGTTGTATAGTCAAACACAGTTATGCCTGGGATAGACATAAGGCTATCCTGAGAAATATTTATAACTTTATAGAACGGAAAGAATAGATAGAATGGGCAGAGTAGATGGGTCATATCGGTTTCTATGTTTATCAGTGTACATGGTCACTCTATGTTGAGAATGGAGCTGAAAAGAGTAGTATGAACAAGGCAATATCTGCCTCTCCCTCATAAAGGTTAATTGTAGTAATAAAAGGCACATACTATGACTTTTTCACAAATATTAGAACTTCTGTGAACTCTTTCATAAAAGGGCAACATTCACTTAGGTTGATTTGCCCCTTTTACTCCACTTAACTCCACTTATCATTACATATTCCCACTTATCCCCATTTGATAAATATACCCAATTATGTTTAAATTCTTTGTTAATGTTATTTATATTCCGTACTTCAGCACTTACCTTTCTTTAGTCCGGCTACACTGGATTTCAAACTGCTCAGTTGTCCATCCAAAGAATGGACTTGGAGTCTGAGGGATTCAAGAACTTCAAGAAGTTTATTTTTTCTGGTCAATGAATACAATAAATAGTCCTTTCTTCAAAAATAGGGTATTAAAAAATATTTCCCATTTCAAAATATCAAAATTGTATTTTAATATATGTATACTATTATTATACAACATGGTGTCTTGTCTGATTTCATTCACAGGCAAGTTCTCATTTAGCTTTAGTCAATAAAGAAGCATAAGATCACCAAAAAGGTTGTGCCCCATCAGACAGAGATTTGAAAATCAGGTGAGGATGATTCTTACATTTTTTTTAAACTGATCATGCAGTGACTTGTGATCTCCCACAGATTTCATAACTTTACAGAATATACACTCTCAAAGATACAGTCATTGATAAAATATGAGCAATTACCGTACATTACAAACAAGAAAATATCAGCAAATATTTAGTATTAATACTAAATAGGTCTAATTGGACTTTAAAAAAAAGAACATATTTTAGGTTTTGCTCACTAGTGATAACAGTGTGCATTTACTGATTTGTAGATATATCTGTATCTTATTATTCTACTTATACTATATATACTGTATACCTGGAACACCGCTGTCACCTTTGTCTCCTTTTTGGCCTTGAAGTCCTGCTTATCCTCTTAGATCTGGTGGCCCTAAATTTTCTTGTGGGCCCTGTGGGCCAACTTTACTCGTGATCCTTTAACATTCCCATTTGTCTAGGCATCTATTTAAGACATTTCAGTAAGTAAAATAATATCCCACCCTGGTTTCATGAAATATTTGAACCCATGTAACTGAAGTCTGTAACATATTTATATATGCATTACAAATGTACTATGTTGGTAATTTTCATTGTTGACCTCCTCACCCTTTGCTCCTTGGGGCCTGTCCTTCCTATCTTTGCCTGGTAATCCATCCTTTGCCTGGAGCACCACAAGTTATAATGGAATAGCTGTTTGTGTCTGCGTCTTGGCATATCTGGGTACTGGATGCCACCAATGACACCCCCAGCAGGAGAGTGCTAAGAGTCTAGAGAAAAGCCATCTCTCAAGTGTATTGTATCTGTATTGAAAAGACAGCCATGTACATATTGTGCTTATTTTTTCAAGGAGATCCTTTTGTTTTTTCTTCCATTTCATTGTACTGAAACCTCCACATCATTGATGCAGCCTTTAATATGACTTAATGTTGAGCTTTATTGCATACAAGGTCCGCTACAGGAACAAAATCAGATTAAGAAAATTATGCAGTGTAGTGCAGCCAAGTAGAGAAAATGTAATCATAAATAGACACTGTTGATAAAGCAAGCCAAGTTGTATCCAGCATAATGCAAACAATGCTTTAGCACAATTATATAGTGTTCTAAAATATTACTATTAACTACTACTTTGCTATGGGCGGTGCTATTTTCCTCTGTACATATTGATCTTTCTCTTTCCTCTCATCCATCAGAGTGTGTCACTGTCTCAGATGAGCAGATGAAAGTTTAAAACACTAATAACTGTATATAATTATTAACAAATTTACATTGCTCCTCCAAACTATACATATTATAGGTCATCTCTTAAATATACAATATGTTTGGATTTGAAGTGAGGTTGGTTTCATTTCTCAATGTGAGGAATATACACAACTGTTAACATTTCTTGCAGTCTGACTTTAATTTGTTTTAGTTTTAGATTTTTTTAGTAATCTTAATATTTACTTATTTCTTTCTTCCAAATGGACTACCCATTTATTACAGTTTACATATTAGAATATTGTACTGCTGATGTGCATTAATGTATAGCTATGTGGAAAATGATGTTGTTGAAGTGGCGGTGAACAGCATAGGCTTTTGTATTTGTACTGGGCCACTAAACGTCTGATGGGTTCCTGTTGATATCATGGTAACATAATACAAAGGACGTACTGTTTCCTGTTGATGTAGATCTATAGCAGAATTCTAGAAAAGTAAAAGAAGGAACAGGGCAAAATAAATCTGAAGAGCTCTAAGAGAAATGGTATCTGTTGACTAACATGGGATGACTATATATACGCTAAACTTCCTCTAACGATGGCCAGCTTAATTTGCTATTATTCCTTTTCTAACTAGCTATTATTTATTTTTCAATACTTCATTAGCTAATATGCTAATAACTGGAATGTAGACAAAGAAAATATACAATAAGCTTATTTTTTTCAAAGTCTTTTATTTTGAGATGTTATCCCAATATTTATTGTCTGATTAACACATTTTGTACGGAATGCAAATATCATGTTGATAGGGAAGTTTATATGATGATTTAATTTCTAATTAAGGGTGTCAGGGCGTATAATTAAAACACAACAACAAAACTTCCTTTCTTACTCTTACTTTGGTTGATTTAAATGTATTTTATATTCAAATTGCATAAAATGCAAATATCAGTCTAGCATTGCTATCAGAGTTGAGTAGATTCATTTACCCATTCACCAAACATTGCCTGTTATGAGATCTTATTCTGTTCATGTGAAAACTTTATACACAATATCCCTAATAAAGTAACTCAGACGCCATAAAATGCGTAGTGAGAGCCTCTATTGTTCTCTCTTACCTCTCATGTATATTTTCTTCTGTATATTGGACAACTGAATATAAGGCTGTGAGTGACGATCATTGAGCCCAGATTTACAGTAAATTTATCTTAGAACTAACTACCGTAGGTATGACATTTTAGGTAAGAATTATATTCATTTCCCTTGAAACACTGTCACTTTAAAGTGGCACTTGACAATATAAATAAAATGAGGAGCAAACCCTTGGTAGAATAACATTCCCATTATGGTACAGCCAGACTAGCCATCTATGGCCTTGACGGTCAACCTAACTTACTTGAAGGGCCTCAAATGAAGCCTTAAAAGGGCCCAGCTATGCTTTAAACCCTTTTTATTTTACACAAAGCAAAATGGTGAAACTGCTGTCGGAAAATAATTAATTTGTAACAGAGGTATAGATAATGAGGAGAAGTGTTTAGAAGTACAATTGGGTATCATTTGACAGTTTTAGAGAGATATAATGTTTTGTATATTGTTGAAGAGGGGCATACTCTCCCACTCCTGAGTACTGACTGGGGGCCATATGAAAAATGCCTGAAATCCCTATGCTTACCCAGGGCCGCCATTTGCCCAACATTGGTCTAAAAGTTTGACTTCATTCCCCACCGATAAAATGCACACTAATGTACTTTAGTTTAGCCAGTATTTTTACAAACAACTTTGCAGTGCCATTACATGGTGCTCATATGCAAAGCATGCTATTTTTCCATTATCATAGACAGGGTTTCCTCGCTAATTGTTTGTCATTTTGTTACATGTACAGGTACATCATCATGCGTGTATAACTTAAAAACAGAATTATCCAATGGCAACACCACTCACATTAGAGCATGTCAGCAAAAGTTGCAACATGTTGCATATACGTATATGGAAACAGCTCGAATGTTGACTGTGTCATACTGTGCAAACAAACACACGGGGCCCAAGGAAAGAATGGTGGTTTTCAGAGCCTTAGAACATATTCTATCACACATTACTTTACACGTTAATGTTACAACTAATTATAGATACACATATTAATCAAATGCTCATGTTCCATAGGCCATCCTACATACTCATTCCATTTACCACATACTCCATATCCACCATTCCCTTCTACATACCTCCAACTATCTTGTCTATGCCCTCTACACATCTGCCCACATACACCCTGTCATATTTTTTTGTTATTCAGGTAAATGGGACGTGAGAGTTAGTATTTATGTGAGTGTCTCTGTGAGTGTTTATAATAAAATGACTAACTGAGTGTGTTTAGAGTGGTAGGAAGAAGTGGGGGGTAGAAATAGGAAGGAGAAGAGGTGGGGGCAGAACCTGTCCTATGGAACTTATTCATATATTTCTTTGGTTTAATACATTTGTTTTGATTACTTTACTTTGTTAGGTTTTTAAGAGTTGTCATTTTTCTAAGAAAAATTAAAAAATGAGTGCACAGACAGGAATCAGCATTAAAAGTAGAACTTAATTTATTTTAAATGGTTTGTCAGATTGGATCCGTATTTGATGACAAGATATAACCTTTTTGCAATTGTTTGAGATGCTTTGTTAATGTTAATGTAATAACATTTTTTTTCAACAAAAATATATTTAAAGATAGCAAGAGGGCAAGGAGTATATTCATTGTCTATATACATTGTTTAAATTATTTGATTTGTTTTCACTGTTGTCTTTTAATTCTTTTTAAGAACAATAATAATATGGAACTGAAAAACTTAGTTACAGATACTTCTAGAAGCTGAAGGGTTGAGATATCAGATTAATAGATATTGGCCCCTATATAATTGAGCAGTTGTTGGTTACTGGAGCCCGTAGTGTAGACAAAATAACTAAGTCAGAGGTGCTCATCAGAGAACGAACTAACCTTAATAGGTGAGTTCCATGGCCATGATAATCCACTCTGAGAGCAATCTCTTTTAGCTCCCTTGTGCCCTTCACAGGGAGTAATATCCTGTAGTATATCAGTCTGGTCTCACTCAAAAGAGTGACCCAGCCCCGAAATACCAGGCAATTCTACCCTGAATAGGAGAAACAGCAAACCCCAGACGCGTTTCGGCCTTTATGGGCCTCGTCAGTAAGGTGCAGTGTAGCCCATAAACTAATTTGCTATTCAATTGTTGTCTTTTAGCTAACCCAAAAACGATTTGCGAATTACAGGCTGAAGCTCCCTGCAGTTGTCAAAATCATAACTCCGACCCTACTAAAGGCCTCATTCAAATGCAATTTGGCCAATTGAACAGGGCTCTATATAAGCACATAGCATATTTTGTTACAGAAGTTTTTAGTTAGTGAAGACTGTGCTTTTGGATAGAAGATCCCTAACTAAAAACATCTGTAAAATAAATCTCCAATTCCGGTGCTATTCAATTGAGCAAGTTACGGGCTGAACACCAAAGCCATAAACCGTCCACTCATGCGTAGCAGTTCAGAACTGGAACATAATCAACTAAGCAAGGCTGTAACCACCAATTTCGAAACAGCCAATAGAAAATGAGACCGCCATCATTACGGCAGTAAAACATGGAGGTTACATGTCAATTAATTAGGCACGGATGTCCAATATGCAATGAAACTGGCAAACTCTCAAAAAAAAAAAAAAAAAATGAATGCCAATACTGTTCTAGCCCAAATGGGTATCCTTATATGTACTAACTCATTGATTCCTGAGATCAATATAACACTGAAATGATACCTAAATAAATTGATTTGTTATTGCCAATTTACGAGCTTTGGACCGTTGTGCAATTAATTCTAATATCTGTCATCTCTTTCCCTGTTATTTACATTGCAGTATTGATTTTTTATTTGCATTTACCGTGCTGCAGACTGGGGTTAAACCCCTTTGCAAGTCCTCTCTAGCACTCATAGGAGTTTCTCCTACATTTGGCATTCACGGATGTGAAAACATTTGCAGGCTTGGGGAATTGTAGCAATTGAATATCGATTTGTTATTTTACATATCGGGAACTCTTGCGGCCATGAAAGATGCAAGGCTTCAGGAGGCTGTAACTTCCTTGTTTAGCAACCGCAAGCATTTCAAGTCTGTAACTGTTTGGAGTCCGCAAAAAGATGCCAATTGAATTGCTAATTTGTTTACGTAACTTACAATTGCTAAATTGAATCGGGCTCTAGGTCTTTCTCGTTTTAACATATGTAATAATGACTTTGAGTAGGAACTACCTCAAAATCGACACTACCTTTTGGAAAAAAATTAAATTAGAAAAAGCTAAAGGACGTCTATAAATTAGAAGATTGCGCCAAAATGGCAGATGAGATTTAACACAGATAAAATATAAAGTTATGTATTTTGGAAGGAAAAATGAACTTCCAATTTATAGTCTAAATGGAACAAATCTATGGCCATAAGATAGAAAAAGAATTAGGAGTGTTTATGCATTGGTGTAGGAGTAAAAAAAAATCTGTGGGGATACAGTTTAAAGAGGAGAAAAACTGTGGCTCTGAAGGTTGGATCTACTGCCAGTGCACTCGATGCAATGCATTGGGGACCTTCTCTGTGGGGCCCCAGTGCTTCAGTCGCCCTCCAAAACTTTTTTTAAAAACGTTTTTGTTTAAATTCTCAATGCCCCTGGGCCCGCCCCAAATATAATTAAAGAATATATATATATATATATATATATATATATATATATATATATATATATATATATATATATATATATATATTATGGGTCAAAGCTTTCATGGGAAAGTCATACTGCTCCATATCACTCCATAGCGCCCTCTAGTGGTCAAATCTGGTGTATGATTAAGTTTAATTTTGCTATTTTTCATGTCCCCCATTCACATAATCTGTGGGGAGATTTGTCCCCTCCACCCCCCTCAGTTCCTACACCCCTGTGCTTATGGATAACCACCTATGTAGCAATGCTCAATGCAAAGTTAAAAATAACAATGTAATTATGTAAATAATGAAAAGCATTCTTCACAGAAATGGTAGTTTGATTGTGGAATTTACTAACAAAGAAGGTTTGTTTTTTGTTCATCTGGATCAATCAATTCAGATAATACAAGCAACAGATAATATTTTAAAGACTTGAGGAACTAAATGTAACTTTTTAAATCTCAATTATTATATTAATAAGCAAAACACACAACTTTCATCATTATTATAGGCATTGACTATTGATGAATTCTGTTAAAACACACATGAAATCCAATCCTAACCCGGACACTTCTGAATTATGCTGTTACATTTCCTTTAAAAGGACTTTACTTCTTGTATGAACCTGTACATATTACATAGAACACAGGCCATGTCAAAACAACAAGAGTGGAATACAGAGTGCAATGTCCTCCACATGTCAAAATATTTCCTGTCAGTTTGGTCAAAAACCTTTGTACCACAGAATAAATATTTACTTTTTGAAATTTGTTCTGGTTTTCAGCTATTTGATTCTGGACACTGACAGCCTTATTAAATTGCAATTCGGCAAATTCTAAAGGGCTCTATATAAGCACAGAGCATATTTTTTTACAGAAGATTTTAGTTAGTGAACTTCTATCCAAAAGCAAGGTCTTCACTAACTAAAAACTTCTGTAAAAAAAAATATGCTGTGTGCTGATATAGAGCTCTTTAGAATTTGCAGAATTGCAATTTAATAAGGTGGTAAATATGAGAAACAAAAAGTGGCGGACGTAACATAGTATAAAATAAATGCTGACACAGCTCAGTATTTGAATGGTATTAATCTTTTATGATGGGTACATTAAAAATAAGTAAATTACACTCCAGCTACATAAAATATTTAATTTAATGAGTAATGATAGTGATTCTGAACTCAGATATATTATGTTATTGGTATAAAAACAAGATTCGATTCTTTTAGACAGCTATAATTTTGTCATTAATTATTAAGTCTCCCTGTACATCCCAAGTGGATATTTTCAAGTGTTTAAGAATGTTGTCATCCAATATGCAGCAGCTTCTATGTCTCTGATGCATCACTTGTGACTTTATACTCGATAACAGTAATGGACACAGGTGACCCTGGGGCTGCCCCAAGCGTTACCTCTTTGGGGGTGTCAAAAATGCCCCCACCCGTCTACCACCGCATTGGCTCTGATGCCCCCCTCCCCCAGTCTCCTGCTCCCTGCTCTTATGTCTGCTGGCAGGGGGAAGGGGGAGGAGCCAGAAGACCAGGCAGCACATAGCAGGAGGTAAGAGACAAGGAAGAGGGAGAGGCATGGAGGGAGAGGCCAGGGGAAACAGGGAGGGAGAGGGGGAGACATGGGGGAGAGAGGCAAGGGCAAAGAGGGAGACACATGGAGCCTCATTCAATTGAGCAATTGTAAATTGCAGTAGGCCATAAGGTTTTTTGCTATTCAATTGGCATTTGTTTTGCTAGCTGCAAACGGCCTACGTTTTCCTTGCTGTTGTTAAAACCGGAACTTACAGCCCATCAAAGCCATTGATCTGTCACGTCCTCAAGAGCTACGCTCTCTAAATCACAAATCGCTATTCAATTGCTAAAATACCTCAAGACCGCAAACGGCAAATGTCGTTACAAACCCGCAAAAGGGTTTACAGAACCCACCAATGGACTGTTCAAATATGGGCAAAGCTATGGAAGACATTATAATTCATTGCACAATAACTCCCAGTTATCAAATAGCTTAAAAATTATATCTTTTTTCAGATGTTGGAATGGTCATACATATACTAATATGAAAAGTCATGCTGCAAGATGCTGAAAGCAATTAAAGACACACTACCTGATTAAACTGCAACACTAATACATGAAAATGGCTGCCATATTAACCATTTCTCACTCACAGAGGCTCTAATGTGGACCCTAAAAATATAAACATCATCTTATATACATCTCACTCATCACACCTACATTAGGAAAACAAATAGTGGACAAATTGCACCGCCACATGGCATATATAAAGTACCAGGGGAACAGTTTAGATTTGGTTATTCAGTCCCTCAGTTGTGTCTGACTCTTTGTGACCCTATGGACTGCAGCATACTTACTTATGGACCATTGGACTGTGATTTGTCTGATCTCTTTGCTATGACCTGTCCCCCTACAGTGGCCCTACATGGTATAGCTCACAGCTTCATTGAGGTACACAAGCCCCTTCACCGCCACCAGTTAGCAATCCAGAAGGGGACCAGAGGAACATACACCACACTAATCTAATCTAACCCATCAGGAAGAACCGCAAAAACACATGAAGTATGTGCAGAGCCACGGATCAAGAGCCAACTCACCTCCATCAGGGATATTCTCATCTAGGTCCATCCTGGAAAGTCCCAAACCACTGCTGGTGGCCATGTGCCAAGATGTATACCCATTATCATTTGGTGACATCCCATTAAATGTTTTGCCATCAATCAACATTATCACTTGTCATATTCTTATCAGCCATTCAGGGGAATGTTGCTAGTCCACAGTATCACACATTGGATTTTGCATGTGTAATAAAACGTTATTATTATATATTATATATATATATATATATATATATATATATATATATATATATATATATATTGTTATATGGTATCTTGATATTATTATTATTATTATTATTATTAGTATTATTAGTATTATTATTATATGTATTAATCTATTGCATAGTAACTAGGGCTCATTATTGTACAGATATAGGAATGTGACACAAATGTGATGTATGTGGATGTCCCAAAACCCCAACCAATGAAAACACACTGACATGGTGAGAACGGTATAACAAAGCTTTATTTCATACACAAAGCACAATCAGAAATGGACAAGAATTTGCATTAATATCATGGATGTTGTGGGTGGATCCTAGGAGGGCAAGAGGCTTTTATGGGGGAAAGGGGGATTTCTAAAGGGGGTAATGTCATAGTCTAGAATAAGCATGATGTATTGCAGGGTCACATGTGGTAACTAAACCACTGCAACCAGTATCTGATAACTAAAAAGGATCATCAGAAAATCACTCCATTCAATTGAATAAACCAGTCTTGTGCATAGCACTTACAACTTGTCTTTATCTACTCAATAAAACATTTGAAAATAATCATGGATAATGTCATGCAAATCTATTCCACACAGTGTGTTTTCGGATATCCAGGAATAATCAGGAATTGATAAGCAGAATCTGTGACACAGAAAGAGGAGTTTGAGGAACATGCTTTCATGGTCATGAGATTGGGCTCTTAACACCTACAGAGACAAGAACAAGATATCAATCAGAACACTATTTGGATTGACTGCAACATCTCATCTCAATGGCAATCCACATTGAACATCAATTGCAGAAATATTCAACAAAACCATATGTGTACACACTCTGTATCCAGCCAATAGCATATCAACATTAATACAAAATACTATTAATTGAGGAGTGTGTATGAGGAGGACTTCGGGCAGTCATTCCCAATTCTCTCCTCACTCTCCTACTTTCCTCACTCTCCTCCTCCGGTGTTTCTCTCTCTATATCTCTCTGTCTCTCTGTCTTTAACTCTATCTCTCTCTCTATCTCTCATTCACTCTCCCTATCTCTATCTCTCAGTTGCTCTCACTCGCTCTCTCTAGCATTCCCTATATCTCTCTCTCTCTAGCACTCTATATTTCTCTCTCTCTCTCTCTTTACCTCTCTCAGTTTCTCTCTGTCTCTCTCTATCTATATCTTGGACAAAAACCCACCAACGCCTAGACTTGTGTTTTGATTTTAGCACAGTCAAGGACTTACGGTTTTCGCTGTCTTTTAAACCCTTTTCCGTGGCGTTAATTGACGTTCTCCAGTTCCTATATGTTAATTGACCTGTGACGGGAACGCAAATTAAGGGCTTGCTTGATTTTGGCACACCTCATCGGATCGGATACTCAGAAGCGTTACATGGGAAACCAGAGTATAGGGGCTTGGAGTTTCGGCCTGTAACTTGTGCCATTGTTCAATTGAATAGAACCGGATTTGTAGCAAACTGCGAGCCCACAGCAGGCCCGCAGATAGACAGCCTATATACTGTGAGATGCGGCCTTCAAGTTGAATGAGGCTCATGCAGGGAGAGAGAGACAAGGGGGAGAGAGGCAAGGGGAAAGAGGGAGAGACATGGAGGGATAGAGAGGCAAGGGGAGACATGGAGGGAGAGGGAGCCACATGGGTGGAGAGGGGGATGTAAGGGGGGCATGGGGGAGAGAAGGGAAGATGTTGAGAAAGAGAAGGGGAGAGGGAGACTGAAAAGGTGAGAAAGAGAAGGGGAAGAGAAAAGTAAGAGAGAGGGAGATAAAGAAAGAGGGATAGAGAGAGGAGGGGAAGAGGGAGAGATATATGGAGAGGGTGAAAAAGAGAGGAGAGAAACAGAAAGAGAGAGGGGGATAGAGAGATAGAGAGAGAAAGGGAGAGAGAAGGAGAGGAAAATAGAGAGAAGGGAGAGCGAGAGTAGGGGAAGTATGTAAGAGAGAGAAGGGGGTATATATATATTACATATTTTATTTATTTATATATATATATATATATATATATATATATATTATATATTTTATTTAAATATACAATATATTATATATTATATATATACAGTATATACTAGCAACTTGCCTGTCAAAAATGACGGCAATTAAAAGTGAAGCCTGCAATGCTGTTTGCCACACAATGGGAGCCTCTCCCCCTCTATTTTACTGGCCTCACGATGAGCGCCTTTGGCACTGATCACGGGCCTTACAATAAGCGCGATTGGCGCTCATTGCCAGCCTCCCCCACCCTCTACCTATCTGACACTTTGGCGCTTATTTTGAGTCTCTCTCCCTGTCTACTTCCTCCCTTGTGTCTCATTTCCCCCTCATCTCCCTCCCTTGTGTCTCCTTTCCCCCTCCTCTCCCTTCCTTGTGTCTCCCCCCCAGTGATTTTACCCTCCCTCTCCCTTCCGTGTGTCTCTTTCCCTCCTGTGTCTCTTTCCCCCCTCTCCCCTCCATGTGTCTCTTAACCCCCTCCCCTGTGTCTCTTTCCCCCCTCTCCCTCCCCTGTCTTTTCCCCCTCCCCTGTGTCTCTTTCCCCCTGTCCCCCTCTCCACTCATGTCTCTACCTCAGGGACAGCCCCAGGTGGCAAAAGCCCTAGCTAAGCCGTTGGATCTTCCATACACTAATTCTCCATCTCCATAACCTTTACTATGCTGCAACAATCTCATGTTCCTATATCCCCCACTCTTTTCTCCTTCTAATGATTATACATGTACTAGGAAATTGCCCGTCAAAAATGACGGGATTAAAATTGTAAGGCTGACAATGCTGTTTGCCACACAATGTGAGGCTTTGGCTTCTCTGAACACCTTTGGAGCTCACCGCGAGCCCCGTTGGCGCTCATTGCGAGGCCTCTACAGCGCCTCACAAGCAGTTACAAACTCCCACAGAAGTGGGACTTTGAAAAAAAAACTCTAACACGCAATGACTAAATACGGAATTACACAAAAAAATACGAGCCGCTGTACTTTGAAAAAAAAAATACGGTCTTACTCAAAAACATACAATCCGCGGGAGTTGGAAAAAAAACATTACGAACGTGCAAAACAACGATCCTAACGCCAAACCGTGCAAACCTGAAAACATAAAAAACACTAAATACACAAAAAAAAATAAAAGAAACCTTACCCACAGCAAGGGGGGGGGACACTCAGGACGTCTGGAGTTGAGGTTACACATCAATTTAAGTCCAATTTACTGGTTTTAGACACTCGAAAATCCCCTAAGTGAGAGAAAAAATGAGGCTACACGACCCCTAAAGCCGCAAAACATTACCAAGCACATACAACTTTTACAAAAAGCCGTACGAGGTACAAGATACACTATTAGTAAAGACGCTAAATCATGCACCCCTGCGTACCACATATACATTTGTCGCCATTTTACAACACTAACTTACAGATTGCGGAAGTACCCAGCTACACTAACGGCTTCCCCTCGCGCACGCAGCCTATTTACACTACACACTGCACACATTGCTGACACTTACACCTCAGCTCCACAACACTGCAAACCGACATTGTATGCTGCAGGAACATCAAAACAGATTGTCAGCTCTTCAGCACATTCCTTGCTGCATATATTAATTACAAATAGGTAAAGTATATTAATTTATGATTTAATTAATTAATGAATTAATTAATAAACATAAAAAACTATATATACACAAAAAACAACAACAGAGTATCGCAATAAACGACAGAGACCTTCACCGCGCGACTCACAAGGAGTGCCAACGGTGCTCATAGGATACAAACTACACCAGGGGACAGGCTCGCAATAAGAACAAAATGGAGATCAGTGCGGACCTTACAATGACAGCAAAAGCGCCTCTGATAACAAAAAATACACCAGCCAAGATGCTCGCAATGAGCGCCTAAGGATCTCAGACGACCAAAACACTTACTCTCTGTGGCAAACAGCCTGTCTTACAATTTTATTGCCCCTCATTTTTGACGGGCAAGTCGCTAGTCACATATAATAGTTGTCAGGTGGAGGCTCCAACGTCAGCTGCAATGAGCCAAAGGATGCAATGTCCGCATTTGCGGAGGTGGACGCTCCACGACGCCTCACTCAGGGTAAAAAACAACCCACAAAAGCGGGCATTTGAAAAAAAAAAAACACTGTAGGACTTTGAAAAAAAAAATACAACCCGCGGGGCTTAGAAAAAAAACAATAATGCGGAATGAGGAAATAGGCACTTAACAAATAGGCAAAAATACAAATTTCACGGCCAAAACGCGTACATCAAAAAACACTGAAAAATAAAAACAAAACATAAAAAATCCATCACACACAGCACGCGGGCACAGCCAGAACGTCTGGGGGTGAGGTTGCACGCAAATGAAAGTAAAATTTAAGGAGTTTCGTCACTTGAAGATCGGCTAATCGAGAAAAAAATATGGCGGCCGAAAAATATGAAAACGATGCTACACGACCCGAAGCGCAGAAAACACTGACAAGGACGTACGCCTTTTACAAACAACAATTATGACCCGTGGAACTTAGAAAGCAAAAATACGTAGTTAATGGCTGAACCACGCACATCAACAAACACGAAAAGCACAGCAACAACAAAAATACCACATAAAACAAACATCACACACAGCACGGGGGGGCGCCTGGGAGTGAGGTTGAACGCAAATTTAAGTTGCATTTAAGAAGTTTCTACACTTGAAAATAGGCTAAGCAATAAAAAAAATGGCAGACGATTAAAAAATGAAAACGAGGCTAAAGGAGACAGAGCAGCGAAAATCACCACCAGGCACATACGAGTTAGCCAGGAACGTAGGCGATACACAATGTACCATTATAACGGACGGAAAATGCTCGCGAGCCAAGTAACAGATAGAAAAAGGATGCCATTTTACAACACTAACTTACAACTCATAATATTAGGATTCTAACAAACAGTTTGCCCTCGCGCACACAGCCTATTTACACTGCACATCTGCCACATTGCTGACACTTTCTCCTCAGATGAGGAACACATTACAACTCTACATTTTCAGATGCAGGAAAATCCAAATAGATTGTTAGCTCTTCAGGATATTGATTGCTGCATATTACATATAAATAGGTAAAGTATATTCATTTATTAATTCCTATTACTTTATTAATTCACTGTACTCAAATTTTTGCCATTTTCTCTGTTCTTATATATCTGTCCTCACAATGTGCACAAAGCCGGACAATTGAAGTACACAAAGGGATAAGCTCACAATGAGTGCCCAAAGCGCTCATTGTGAGCCACGCGATGAGCGCCAAAGGCGCTCAGCGCATGGCTAAAAAATGAGTGCCAAAGGTCCATAGAAGAGCAAAAGCCTTACATTGTGCGGCAAACAGCATTGACATGGCTTAAAATTTTATTGCCCTGTCATTTTTGACGGGCAAGTCGCTAGTATATATATATAATAGTCACAGAGTGAATATTGATAATTAAATCTTATATGTTTACATTATATGTCAATTTCAATTTATCTCAGCCTACCAGAGTTGAATTTCTTAATCCATTCATCTTTTGCTAATATCTCAATTTCCACTTACCTGAGCACATTGGCGTTGCATTTCTTAACATGTTAGCTTTTTGCCAAATGCAATATATTATTTTGATTAGTCTGCATTATATCAAATGCAATAGTCATTGATAAAATAGTACAAAGAAAGTGTGCTTCTACATTAATAAGATTGATGCAATGGCTGTTTTTTTTTTTTTCTTGGATTTAATTTCGAGGAGTGAATGAGTTAATAATAGCCCAACCTTAACTTAAGTTTATAAAAGGTAGCAACAAGTGGGAGTGCCCACCCCTGATGAGTTAAACTCCCTGCTGAAACGCACGTCAGGTAGCATTTTTTAAGCTAGACTGGTAGTACCAGGCTTAGATTTATTTGGAAAATCAGTCCTAATTTCAAATTAATATGTTGGCATAGATTCCTTTAGTAAAGTTGTATCAAGTTATGAGTAGAGGTTTTAATACCATGAGGTATATAGCGCTAACGTTCCTATTAGTATTCATGGTGGGCAAGCTTCATACAAATTGAGAAGACAGAGGTTAAATTATCATGAAGCAACAAGACTATTCACCCAACATCAGGAAAAGGGTTAAGTCCATTAAATATAGTTGGAACTTCCCTTTTTTGAATCTCAATATATTTATAGGATACGATGTATGTGCAGGATACAATGTATAATGGAATAGGTGGCAGTGATACCTCATAAGATTGTGGAAGAACAGTCCTAAGAGATTGATTGAGATTGACTGTGAGTTGGAATATTGATACATACCTTGGCAACAACTTGATTAGTTATCAAATAAAAGCCTTATATAAAAGTATCAGTAGTAACAAGCTTGCAATAATTGCAATATTGCATTACTAGCAGTATTTTAAGAGGATAAGACTTCTGAAACCGTTACAAAAAGATCATATAAGAGTATCTGCAATAAATATTAAAATAAATAAGAAGTGAAGTTGGTTATGCTTGATTTTGTTACAATAAAATTGTGTTCTGAAAAAGGAGAATGTTTCTTAAAGGATCCATTTAATCACACAATAAAAGAATTTACACAAATAACACTTTATATTTTTTCAAATATAATATGTTTTCTGATATTTTATTTAGTTCACTAGTAGTATATAGATTTGTCACATACAAAGAATGAAAATATTTGTATTTCCTTTTGGAAAATATTTAATTTGTTGATCACCAATTGTAAATAGATTTTTAATTCACAACATAATAAAGCACAAGACGATCTCCTTATGGAATCTAGAACTTCTTCAGGTGTTTGTAACAAACGCATTAAGGGTGACATCTAGTGGTATTTACTATTAGCCTCATTCAATTGCTGCGGCTTTGAGATCCGAGTTCGCAAATAGAGATCGCAGGCAAATTTGCTATTCAATTGGTGTTTTTTTGCGAGCTCCGATCGGGTTCCGATTTTCGGCTAAACGAAAATGCGGCCTTGCAACTCAGAGCCTACACCACTCTGAAGCCTTTGATGTGTCACTTTTGCAGGGCTAAAATCTCAAATCCCTATTCAATTGCCCGATTCCTCCCATTTCGCAAATATATCCCAGCTTGCAAAGCGCAAATGCAGGACGAAGTCCTACATGTGCTCAGGAGGCCCGCAAGGGCTTTATAAGCCCTTACGTATGCTACCCCGAATATCCCCACTGCACCTAACCCCCCTCCCCCCACACTCCTACATAAGACTCCCATGATGCAGGGGTCCCAATCCCCATGATGTGGGGGGGCCCACATTAACCTTTGCAGCTGGACCCCCTCAGCATTTTAAAATTTAAATTTCCCTGCCGCGGGTCTTGAAAGGACCTTAAAGGTCCTTAAAGGACCAGCACTGCAATACATATTAACCCTATCACTCATGGGGCTCTATACAGTGCCCCATGAGCCTCAAATTAACCCCATCACTTATGGGGGTCTATACAGAGCCCAATGAGTCCCTAATTAACCCCATCATTCACGGGGCTCTATACAGACACTCATGGGACACAAACTAACCCCAATATTAACACTATAAGTGCCATGAGGGTCCTCCATGTCTAATGGGTGTCTATACAGATCCCCATAAGCCTCTATTTACCCCATCAGTCCCAAAAGGTTCTAAAAAGACCCTTATGGGACAATAAGAACCCTAATAGTAACCCCTTAAGTGCCATGAGGGTCTTTCAGGACACAGTACAAACAATACACTAGCCCCCCCAATAAACTAATAGATCTAAACCAACCACCCCTAACTAATGAATCCCCCTCCTCATATCCTATTAACCCCTCTCTACACTAACCTATTAACACCTACACTACCTACCTAACCCCTTATTTTACTCCCCGCACCCCACTAATTACCAAAAATAATAAAACTTGAATAAACAAAATAAAAGGGCACCAATTACAAAATTAAAAAACTAGTTTACAGAAAATAAAAAAACTACAGTACAAAAGCTAAAAAGCACCACTACAGAAAATAACAAATAGCACCACTACAGAAAATAAAAAATTAACATTACAAAGATAAAAAAACTAAGTTACAAAACAAATAAATAAGCATACATTACATAAAATCAAACCCCTCAATACATATAATTTAACCCCTAACAACATACATTAATACCCTATCTACATACATTTAACCCCTAACTACATACATTAATACCCTATCTACATACAATTAAAGCCCTAACTACATACATTAATACCCTATCTACATACATTTAACCCCTAACTACATACATTAATACCCTATCTACATACAATTAAAGCCCTAACTACATACATTAATACCCCTATCTATGTACATTTAACCCCTAAATACATACATTAATCCCCCTATCTACATACATTTAACCCCTAGCTACATAAATTAATACCCTATCTACATAAAATTAAAGCCCTAACTACATACAGTAATAAACCCTAAATCTCACCTAAAACTACCCCCTCACAAACACTACAATAGGGTAAATAAGCCCACTAACCTTGCAAAAATGGCCCTCTGGTGACTATGTTTTTTTGGCCTTCGTCCCTAGCATAAGGGCCCATCCTTCATTGTGGCAAGTTCGGCACCCCTAGAATACAAATAAACATTACAATTACTAACAAAATTAAACACAACATATAAAATAAGACATTATAAATAGAACATTTACCTTTCCGCGATGCCCCCATCCTTCTTCTAGTCTTCTCTGGCAGGGCCCCTGAAAAAAGAACCATGAGCTAAAATAATTGAAAAATCTAAAGGAGCTCCACCCTGGAGGAGCTCCCCACTGCAAATGAGGCTTGTAGCGATTCTTCCGGGGGGAAATTGGAAATGTCACCTTCTGATTGGCTGAAAACACTGTTAATCATATTTCAGTTAACCACAAGGTGCCGAGGTGTGAACCAATCAGAAGGGGATACACCACTATATCCCATTCTGATTGGACCTGTCAAATATTTCAAATCCAATCATAAGGTGCTATTCCCTTCAGCCAATCAGGAACCAGCACTTCCAAGAGTCCCAGTAACCTTCATGTGATAGTGACCAGGAGAGGTTACTTGTTGGGTAGATATAGGTTCAGTATCAGAGCAACCAGGAACATAATCAGAGATACACGATTTCTATGTATCTCCAAGTAAACTGATTTATTTTTGTAAATGACAGCAGTTTTTATAGGTGATAGATACAGAGGTATGTACACAGCACAACGATGGAAGGGGGTGGCAGACAATTACAGGAGATGACGACACATGGCAGTAGCTTCCTTAGATCAATAGAATTAGCCTTCAATCCACACCCTGCCGTCTCTAGCAAATATCGGATGGGATTAACTTAATCTGGCAAACAATGGAACAAAGAAGTAGGGATGTTGCGGACAGTTCACCCGCGGACTATTCGCAGCGATTTTGGCATGTTCGCGTTCGCATCGGACGGTGAACACATGCGCTTTTGGGTTCGCACCCTATTCCTTATCATTGAGGAAACTTTGACCCTGCACCTCACAGTCAGCTGACACATTCCAGCCAATCGGCAGCATACACTCCCTTCTAGGGCCTTCCATCTGAAGGACAGCATACATTTTAGAATCATTCTGAAGCTGCATTCGTTGTGAGAGGACAGATAGTGTAGCTGCTGGAGATTTAATAGGGAAATAGATAGCCAGGCTGTATATTTAGCTTCCACTACAGACCTGAAGGACTCATATGATATCTGCTATCTATTTTTTCTGTGTAATCTAATTGCATATGCCTGCCTGCCATGTGTGTGTGTGACAGGCTAACACCTAACAGCTTATATTGTGCTCAGTGAAATTAAACAACACTTTTTTGACTGTAATCGATTGAATATCAGTTGCCTGCCTACAGGCGTGTGTGTGAAGCCTATTGCATCTACTCTGCCAACTTTTGCCAGTGCACAGTGACACTCATATCTGGTGGCACCTTAGATTGCACGCGCAGTGCTCCAAATTTGAAGTAGGAGGTCCGACCAAGCATCTTTTTCCATCTCCCTGTTCCAAAAATCAATGCCATATACACGTCCCCTAATAGTGGATGTAACAGGGATTAAACCGATAGGAATAGTACTACTTAACAGTACACACCTTATAATAATGCAGACAGAGGCAACGCAGAGAGGATTCTGAAGCATGTTATTCCAAACAATTTAGGAATGTTAGGTGATTTATGCCCTTTATGGCTTAAAACCAGACTCTGCATTAACTATGTAATTTTCCGTGGGAGTTTTGCCATGGATCCCCCTCCGGCATGCCACAGTCCAGGTGTTAGTCCCCTTGAAACAACTTTCCCATCACTATTGTGGCCAGAAAGAGTCCCTGTGGGTTTTGAAATTCGCCTGCCCATTGAAGTCTATGGCGGTTCGCCGGGTTCACCCGTTCGCGAACATTTGATTGAAGTTCGCGTCCGAAGTTCGCAAACCGGAAATTTGATGTTCCCGACATCACTACAAAGAAGATTTACAAAGACAATGGAGGTGTTTATGCAGATAATCCATTGCTGGAGCCAAAAAGTCTGGTGGCTCAATAGCCCAACATCCATGAGAAAAAGGGGCCAGTGACATTACTTCCCCCCCTTACAGACAGCAGTTCTGAGGCTTGAAATGCAGCCCATCGCCAAGTCCCCATCCAAAGAAGGAAAAATGTTGACTCAAATGGCCACTGGATAAATCCCACTTCATGACCTCCTCCTGGAGGGGGTAGTAGGTTTGCCCGGTCTGAGGTTAGTTGCCCATCCTTTAGGAAAGTGTCCACAGTCTCTAACCCCATTCCTTACAACAGCCCACCCCAAATTGCAGGCATCAATCTTGGGGACACACCCAGGGTCTCAGAAACTAGGATCCCATCCATGAGCAAACTGCTACCCCCTTTCCCACAGGCAGGTAGTGGCTCTTGGGTATCCCATCTAGGGAGCAGCTCAGGAGGGGGAAAAAAGCACTTCCCCACGGGCACAATCTCTTCAGGGTTAGTTGTCAATACATGGTTGGGGAAAAACAGACCAGGACTCATGATTAGAGTCTCTGGATGGAGGCCCTTTCCTGGATGAGGCTCACCCGGGGTATACTCCTTAGAGTGAGTATACTCTAGGGCTGCAGCTAGGGTACGGTGTGTCATGTGCTCTGGTACCGTGGGCCGCTTGCCCGTATCATTTAACTCTGCCTGGACTGAAGCAATCCTTGTTAGCCCTGCTGGTAACTCTGCAGGGTTTTTGGAGTGGAGTCTCAACTTGCTCCTTCAGCAAGGTCTCAGGGACAGTGCCCTCATCTGAACTCCCACACTTATCTGGATCCACCTGATCCATGCTGGGCAAGAACTTCAGGGTCTCAGGGGATGCCCCCTCTCCTGATACCCTCATGCACCAATCTGGCATAATACTCTCCCTCACTGTCGGCCTTGGCACCTAGAAATCAGCGGCCTGTGGTTCAGGACAGGTGACAATCCATGGGTAGTTGAGCAGACTCTTAGGGCTTGCACCTTTCTCTGCCAACAGGTCAGTCTCCAGCTCCTCACCCTTGGTTAGCGGCTGGAACTTTTCTGGTTGTTGGCCATCTCCCAGTGGCTGCTCCCCGATATTGAATTTACCGGGGTCTGGACTGTTCTCCCGGCCTCCCTATCCTGGTGAGTTCCCAGCAGTCCCTCTGACCTCGTCTGTTCTGTAGCGGTTAGATCTCCTTGTACTTTCTGGTTTCCACCTTATAGGGGTATAGCAAACAGTCCATTTCCTCTTGCAGTGTATACTCTGTTTGCTCAGCTGGGAAAGCATGGGGTAACTCCAAGTACTTGAGCCAGGTCTCACCTGGGCCCACTTCCTCAAGCAGTTCCTCATTCTCTTTTTCTAAATCAAATTCTTTTGTGGCCAACGGTTTAAGCAACATTTCTTCTGCTGTACCTGACTGTAATGTTCACATCAAAGAAGGTCTGAGTTGCTTAATAACCAGAGAAGGACTGTCGTGGTTACTGACAATTATATCAGGATAATTGGCACGTTTAACCCACTGAGTGACCATATCAGAAATATTTTTTTTCAAAAACACTGGCATATTTTGTGATCTGCCACCCTCTCAATAATGTTTTCAAGAGCACCCAGTCTCAAAAATAAGAGAGTTCCCAGTCATCTTACCTCTCAGCGGGTTGTGATTGGCTAGAGACGGCCAGGATCAACACTCTGAATGGGATACAAGGCATGTCTACACATATTCCCCACTAATGACTTCAGGGACTCTTCTGAATCACTAGAATTTAAGATGTGTGATTCTACAGCTGTAGTGTACCTTATTGTTTGCAAATGTGGTCTCTAGTACGTCAGGAAAATCTGTTGCCAATAACAAAGATGCGTAATGGAGCACATAGAATCAATTTTTAATAGAGCTAATGTACCTGTAGTGAGCCATATTAATAATACACATGATGGGGATGTTTTGGCTCTGAACATTTGTGTCATTGATCAGATAGACTTACCCAGAGAAGAGGGGTTGTTGATCACCTCCTCTTACAACGGGAACCCAAATGGATGTTTATTGGAGTGGTTTCTCGTTAGGCTTTATCTGTCTCATATACAATGTGTGAATTTATTTGACTTGCCAATGCAGAAGTATAAATGTTAATGGATTACATTGGAAGTGTGTACGCATTTTAGATCTACAAATTATTAGATAGCATGACATTAAACTTTATTATTACTTTTACTTTTTACAATGATCGCAATGAGTACAATCTGCATATCAGTTACCTCATAGTAACCTTAGCTGGGTTTCCTGGTGATCCAGTGGTGTGGATTCAGCACTGCGACCTGGGTTAGATTCCAGTCAGGGAACTAAAGGTCACACCATCCTGAAACCATCACGGTTTGGCCATGTCAATACTTGGATAGTATCTCTGGAGGGTTGTTTGTTGAGGTCCACGAAGTTAAGGAGAGTTGGACATGACTGAGCAATGCAAACAACAATCTGTTCTATATATATCCTTCTATTTTACTTAGCAGCAGTATGATTGCTTCTCATAGGACAATTGGGTGTTAATCATGATATAAATACTAGCGACTTGCCCGTCAAAAAATGACGGTCAATAAAAGAAAGTGTTGAAATGCTGTTTGCCACACGATGTGAGTGTATTGTATGCCTCAACTATATAGACCCCTCTAACACACTAATGAACGCATGTAATAACACTATAAGTGCCATGAGGGTCATCCAGGACCCTCATGACCCAAAGTGTAAGCACTACACCATTTTAACCCGGTCACTTATGGGGGTCTATTCAGACCCTCATAAGCCTGTATTTAACCACATCAGTCCCATAAGGGTATATTATGACCATTATGGGCCTGTTACAACCCAACGTTAACCACATAAGTGCCATGACAGTCCTCAAGGACCATCATGACACTAAGTATAAACACTACACTGCACTAAACCCCCCAATAAAACATTAAATATCAACTAAACACCCTCTACACTAACCTATTAACACCTACACTACCTACCCCCTAATAACCCCTTCCCTACCACTGTAATTACAGAAATCCAGAAACCTAAAGTCATCAAAAATCAAAAATCTACATTACATAAAATTAAAAAACCTAAAATCACCAAAAATAGAAATTGTACATTACAGAAAAAAAAACCTAAGTCACAAAAAATAAAAAAAGGAACATTACAGAAAAAAAAAAATACATTGCAACCCCCCCCCCACTACAGAAAAAAAAATTACACACCTGAAAAGGAAATACATATAATACATACAATACAATACATACAATATAATACAATACAATACAATACACCCCTATCTAATATACATCCCCCTATGTAATATACATCCCCCATATCTAATATACATCCCCCATATCTAATATACATCCCCCATATCTACTATACATCCCCCTATCTAATATACAATACTATCTAACTAATATCCATCCCCCTATCTATCTAATACACAATAAATACTATCTATGTACTATACATCACCCTATCTATCTAATATACAGTACATGCTATCTCTATATAGCAACTCTAATTGTAAGCTAAAATAAAATAATTAAGACCACTTACCTTTGAGATGTTTCTTCAGATCACCAACCTAGGGTAAAATAGGTTAAAAAAATTAATACAACACGTTTACATAAAATAACTAAACATTCTAAATATTCTAATTATTCAACTCACCTTTCCAGCATGTCCCGTTCCAGCATGTCACGTCCTTCCTCTTTGCTTCGGTGGCGCTGCCCCTGTTAAAAAAAAACATTACATTAGCACATATACATAAACATGAAACAAAGTAAAATAAACACAATATACATTATACTTACCTCCCCGCGATGTCTCCGGCCTCCTCGTGTTGTGTCCCGGAAGCATCCGCGCGCTTAAAAAAAAACACACACATCCGCCCTGGCGGATGTCCCCGATGCTAATGAGCTTCCTACGGGGTTTTCCAGAATAAAATTGGCAATGGCGGCTTCTGATTGGCTGAAAACGCTGTCTATCAAATTCAGCCAATGAGAAGACGCCAATTGTGAACCAATAAGAAAGGGATACACCCCAAAATACCACGCTGATTGGATAACGCACCTGTCAATCTTTATTTGAACCAATCCGAAGGCTTTATTGCCATCAGCCAATCACAATGGAATACACCCCCACGTACTGATTGGTGAAGACATCTGCGCCTTCCCATTGGCTGTAATACTGATTGACATTGACAATAGCCAATGAGAAGACACAAATCCTTCACCAATCAGTACATGGGGGTGTATTCCATTGTGATTGGCTATTGTCAGTGCAACCAATCAGAATGCGCAGATGCCTCCAGCCAATCACACTGTGGGGGTGTATTCCATTGTGATTGGCTGAAGGCATCGGCGCCTTGTGATTGGTTTAAATAAAGATTGACAGGTGCATTATCCAATCAGAGTGGGATTTTAGGGTGTATCCCTTTCTGATTGGCTCACACATTGGCGCCTCCTGATTGGGTTAATTTGATAGACAGTGATTTCAACCAATCAGAAGGCGCCATTGCCTATTTTCTTCCGGAAAAGTCTCCAGGAGCCTCATTAGCGTCGGGGATGTCCGTGAGTGTGGAGGTAAGTATTTTTAAAAAAATTTTTTTACAGGGCGTGGCAGAAGAGGAGGCCTGAGACATCGCGGGGAGGTAAGTACACTGTAGATTATGCTTATTTTGTTTTTCTGTTTATGTATTAATGTTATGTTTTTTTTAACAGCTTCCGCAATGGAGAATCAGGACGGGACATGCCAGAAAGGTGAGTAGAATATTTAGAATGTTTAGAATGTTTATTTATGTACTGTAAACGTGTTGCACTATTTATTTATTTTTCCCCCCTAGGTGGCTGATCTGAATGGACATCTGCAAAGGTAAGTGGTCTTAATTATTTTATTTTAGAATTAGATTATTTTATATATAGATAGCATTTATTGTATGTTAGCTAGGGGTATTTGTTTTATATAGATCGCATAGCATGTATTGTATATTAGATTGTGGTATTTATTTAGATAGATTGTGTGATGTATATTATATAGATAGGATGTATGTTAGATTATGGTATTTATTTAGATAGATTGGGGGATGTATATTATATAGATAGGATGTATTGTATATTAGATAGGGGTGTATTGTATTGTATTTAATTGTATTGTATTATATTGTATTGTATTGTATGTATTATATTGTATGTATTATATTGTATGTATTGTATTGTATGTATTATATGTATTTCCTTTTCAGGTGTGTAATTTAATGTATTTTTCTGTAGTGGGGGGGGGGGGTTGTAACGTGTTTTTTTATTTTCTGTAATGTTCCTTTTTTTCTTTTTTGTGAGCTACGATGGCTACAATCGCTAATTACTATTCAATTGCTCCAATCCCCAAGGCCATAAATGGTTTCACACCCGTAAATGTCAAATGAAGGAGTGCAAGAGAGGACCCGCAAGGGGTTAAACACCTAATCGTAGCACTGTAAATGCAAATAAAAAATCACTACTGCAATGTGAATAACGAGGAAAGTGATGACAGACATTATAATTAATTGCACAACAGTCTCAAACTCGCAAATTGGCAGGAAATAACATTTATTTGTATGTTTAATTTCGGGGTTATATGAGTTAATACATATCAGGCCACCCACATGGACTAGAAAAGTATGGGCATTCATTTTCATAATTCTTTATTTTGTGGGTTTGCGAGTCTGATCTCATATTGGACCCCCCAACCTAATTGATTGAGATGTAACCTCCATGTTTTACTGCCGTAAGAATGACGGTCTAATTTTCTATTGGCTGATTCGAAATAGGAGGTTACGATCTTGCTTAATTGATCATTTTACCGCCCTGAACTTCTACGAACCAGTACAGGGTTTACGGAGTGAGCTTTGAGCACACCCACAGACATGCGGCCTGGATCCTCGGAGATGTGGGCTTGCAATCGACTTGTTGCTATTATTACTTCTTTACTCTATATTTTGTCTTTGGTTGTATTTCCTACTCTATTTGGTCATTAATTGGAATGTAGACAAAGAAAATATCCAATGACCTTATTTGTTTTCATCGTCTTTTATTTTTAGATGTTATCCCAATATTTATTTTCTGATGAATACATTAAGTACAGAATGCAAATATCATATTAATAAGGAAGTTTATATGATGGGATTAACTTTAAAATTAATGGTGTCAGGGCATAGAATTAAAACAAAGCAACAATTGTATTTACCAAGTAGGAACTTGTTTTCTTTCTCTCACTTTTGTTGATTTAAAAGTAATTTATATTCAAAATTGCATTTTTAACAAGAGGACAAATATCAGAGTTGAATGCATATTTCACCAATTCACAAAACATTGAGCATTTTGAAATCATATTTTATTCATGGGAAAGACTTTGGAAACTTTATACACAATATACCTAACAAAGTGACTCAAATATATATTTTCTTCTGTACATTGAACAACTGAAAATAAAACTCTGAATGATGATCAATAAGCCATGACATAAATACATATAGTTTAGAACATATGTATTTTTTTATTATAGGTTGAGATTAAAGATATGATTCATATTAATTTCCCTTAAAACCACCCCTTGGCACTTGATATTAGAAATAAAATGGAGAGCAAACCCTGGTAGACAAACACTCCCAGTATGGTACAGACTAGCCATCTATGGCAGTGACGGTCAACCTATTCTTCTTGAAGGGCCTCATACGCACCCCCTGAAGCCTTAACATGACCCAACAGTGCTTCAAACCTTGTTAGTTTATCCCAAAGCAAAATTGTAAAATTGCAGTAGGAAAGGAATAAAGATGCCATGAGTCACCAAGACATACAAGCAGAAGTGATGGAGGTGTCTGCTCTCAGTAGGGGTGTAAAGGGGAAAGACTCAGTCATCAAGGACAAACAATGGGGCATAAATCCCTAGACACCATGGGTAAAATGACAGCACTGACAAGAAGCATAGAGTAACCAAATATACCATTGAGGAGTTTTTGGTGCTAATTAGTTCCACTGATGCCAGGTCCCCATTATTCATGGAGCTAGTGAGGTGCAAGTAGGACAGAAAGCAAATATATGGAGAGAGATGACCCATCAAGTTAGTGCTATTGGCTATTGTAAGATGGATATTAAGGCCATAAAGCAGGATAGCAGGATAGCACTATACTGTACATACTAGAGACATACATACTACTTAGGTCAAGTATGTATTTTTAGTTGTGATGTAGCAGTGGAGGATTGGGTCATAAATGAGGCCAATTTTGTGGGCGTTTGCTGCTGTAAGGTCTTAAAAACTATAATATTATTTATGATCCTTGCAATTTGTCCTCCTAAAATTGAACAGACTCTTGCAAGGTAAGGGCCTCCTCTCTTCTGTGTAGCTTCTCCCTCCTGTGTACTTGTATCTTTTAGTAATGGCTAATCCTCCTCATTCCCTTCTGGATTGCTACCTTGTCATGGTGAAGGGGCTTGTACGTCAATTTGAGCTGTGAGCTATACCATGTTGCTTCACCCAAGATGGGCAGGTCTTAGCAGAGAGGTCAGTCAAATCACGGGTTACAGAAGAAGGAACTGGCAACCCACTCTATCCCTGCAAAAAATTTGTATGGATAAGGCCATCCACAGACATAACAATATAGCAGAGATGAGCCCCTCAGATTACCACATTACTGAGGAAGTAGTGAGGACAAGTATTAGTAGCAGCAAATCTAAAGAGGTGGTTGGCCCAAAATCAAGAGGACTTTGATTCCTGTATGAACCTGAATATTGTGTAGGACACAGGCCATGTTATTTTGACAAGACGGGAATACAGAGTACAATGTCCTCTACATGTCAAAGTATTTCCAGTCAGTTCAGTCACAAATCTTTGAACCCTGGTAAACTGCTTCTGGGCGACCTCTTCTGCATCAGCTGTGATCTGATACTCTATGCAAAGAGAAGCTAAAAAACAACATCAAAACAGTCTCACTACCCTGCTGTAATTTATCTAAATGATTGTAAACTTATTGTTATTATCAGCAACTCACAGTAATAGCTTATAAAACATTGTTTACTCATTATTATGGGACAGTTTAAACCAGTTTTCTCACCCCTGGGACCTGTGTTGAATGATGAGTCCTAATCTGGAACACGTCAAGGAAAAAGTGATATGAGTAGAGACTAGGCTCCCATAATGGGACATCATAATCATAGTGGAGATAAGTTGGGTTTAAAAAATAAACACATCCTTTATTTATAAAGAGCCTATGTATTCTGTATCGATATATAACCCCTTCCCATGAAGCCACCAATGGGATCAAAGTATATCAGTTTGATTAATAAGCTCCCTAAGCAACATATGGAATTGGGATATTGTATCTTAACTGTTTAAATCATAACACAACTTATCACTACGTATCCTACCATTTTTGTGTTGTTTGATAATTATACTCATTTTTATTCAGTAACAACATACCTGTGTGTGTTTAAATGTGTTTTGCAAATAGACTTTATCCCACTGTAAGCTTTAGTATAATATACTACAGTAATGCAATATAATTACTGTATGCCAGACCAGTCATTAGAAAAAATAACATATTTGACCAGTTTACATACGTTATATATTTGTTGCATGTTTTGCATTCACTGAAAGACTATAAAAACACACATTTAGGAAAAAAATTGTAAATATTTAGAATTAACTTTTCCATGAAACTCTATCAATAATGTTAGTTCGTAAACTGTATGTAAACTAACTTGACATGTCCCCAAGTTTGCAGGAGTACTACTAACCTAATATATCTAGACACAATGTAACAGCAGAACATATAATTATAATTTATTCAAATCTAAAATAATTTGCTAGCATAACAATGTTGACTGTACAATATTCTGACAGAGTTTTATTGGAATTCGCAGATTACTAGCCGTAGTAGAGTGCATGGAATATCATTCCACTTCCCATTATCCTGGATTTCCACACAGTCTTCATTGTCTTTGCTGTTATTTGGCTCTCCTAGATTCCAGTTTGTGAAGGTTAGCTTGTCTCCATCCAGATATTTAAATATTCCTTCCACGTTTTTGTCAGATATTCCTAGGTAAGCTTTGGTGATGTCTCCCTTGGTGCGGAGTATTTCCTGTAGACCTGAATTCTCTGCTGCATTCCTTGGAGTGGGCAGATCACCACCAGCTTCTTTGCAAGTCTTCTGGGCTCTTTCAAACGTTTCTTCAATGCCATTTGTTACAAACACTTTCTCACCAGCTTGTCTCCCACCATGGAAAAGCAAAACTGAAATATACGATAATTAATAAACTGAAAATGTTGTCTAAAAAATGTTTTGAAGCATTGAGCACCACTAGCTCCAACAAATGTAAGACTGCACCATATTGTACACCCCTTGATGGCCTCATAAGAGGTAGACACATGCAGCTTGAGTGAAATCTTAGAAGTTCATGTTTGAGAGTAAGTTTCATAGATAATATTACTTTTCTAAATATTTTTTTTCCAAAATGGCATACCCTAACAACAGGATCAAGTTGTTTTAGTTTATTAAATATGGTTGCCTAACTAAAATGACTTGATCCTGTTGTTAGGGTATGCCATTTTGGAAAGAAAAATTATGGAACATACAAACCTTTGCTTTTCCCCAGAAATGAAAGTCACAAAAAAAGTCTCAAAAGTGTAACTCAATTTATAAACGGGCCACCTTAATATTCAATTTTTTTCCCTTCTTTCCAACTCTAAGTTCCAAATGTTATCTTATTTATAAATGTATTAACTATATACACAGACATTTTAAAATGTGTAGTATTCTATTTTAATACGTATTATTTATACAATTAATTTTTGTTTTAATTTAGAAGGAAATATTATAATATGACTTAATTAGGTTGTGTTGCATAAGAGACAGATGTAGACAAAGCGTTGATCTACATTAGAAATGGAGGCAACATATAGGTGAAAACCAGGCAGATCACAAATGGACCTTTGTAGGCAACATTGTGGATGATGTAGTGTGTCCATGGGCATTGCCAATCCTCCTTCCTCTAGCATCTTTTTTCTCTCTCTTTAACCTTCTTTAGTCTTCACTTCCCATACTTTTTTCAAATACTGTTATTTTATTCCAAATTTTCTTTCAAGTGTACTCCAGTTCTCCTTTTACACCTTTCCTCCCAATGCTTTGCAGTTCTCTAGTTATATCACCTCATATTATAATCATTATCACTTCTTTCTCTTACCTGCCCTTTCACATTCTCCCCTCTTCTCTCCCAAGTTTCTCTTTTTGAATTTTTAGACTCTGTCTCTATTTCCTTCTATTTCAAAACTTGCAGAAAGTTGTTCAATATTAACTATGACAGCCCACACCAAATATAGTATGACAGAAACTTTCTCCCCATATTCTCCCCACTTTTGAACATCTCTGCATTGAGATTCATTCCCATCTATCAGCTCTCTGAATCTCAATTTCACTTACATCTACATCTGGATAAAGAAATCATTCACATATAAGCATATCTTACTTTTATTATACTTATTAAACATGCTTTGAAGCTTCTGCACTTGTCCATCCAGAGTTTTCACCTGTTCCTTGACAACTTCGACTTCTAGAAACACAAAAAGAAATGTGTATTACTTTAAGATATTGTTCGGTGCTTTGTATGAAGGCATACTGAGCTTTGAAGTGCCCTCTAAAGTTGTGTTGGCATGGTGTGACAGAGTCATACAGGAAATATATGTGAGTCACAGACTCTGTAAAGCTCTGTTGTCTCAGAGGGGCTGAAGGAGTTAACTTTCCTGCTTAGTTGATTAGCTGCACCTGGGTAGATCTGATTTTAGTATGGAGTATGGATGGGGATACCTTTGTACTGATTGTGTGCAGTTTGTCTGAGCACACACAGAGACAACAGCCTTGAGCTTATGGTCATTTGGAGTAGAGTGGAGACTGGGAAATCTGAAGAAAACAGATCAGTGATTGCTAACAAACTATTGGACTGCTTGTTTTTGCTCCACCCAGCTTTACCTAGATGCAAAATAGTTAGTGAGAAAACTTAACTGTTATCAGTTATGGTAGAGTTTCAGTGGAAGTTACATGTTTTATGTTCTTCTGTTCATTATTTTTATTTCACTGGCTAAAATGTTAAGAAATCTTGGAAAAGTATCAACATCCTCTTGTATTGTGTTCCTCCATCAAGGTGCAGAAACATGGGCACAAACCAGAGGATACTGGTAACTTGTTACAATTGTTAATAGAACTTATATTACTGTAAAGACAGTTACAGATTCAAGCATTTTTCATTTTTGACCATGACAATTGTGGCTCACATTTTGAAGAGCACAAAACTCTATGACTGTTCTCTAACACCCATATTATATTCAAAATAGTCTACATGTAACAACTGGATAGGAGAATTATTATCCCACAGGTTTACTTTTTGCCAGAAACTTATTAATGAATAAGTATATAGCAATATGATTTATGACAAAAGGCCAGAACTTAAACAAAGACCATGCAATTGTACCAAGATAAGATTTTTATTTCAAAGGATTTGCCAATGAAAACATATTTGAATACCTTGTTTCTATTAAATAACTCCCATAGTACTCTTCTAACAGCAAATACATGAATAGCAATCTTTTCTTACCAGAAGTGGCACTCTTGCCCTGCTCTCCTTTTGTCCCAGTGGGGCCCCTGTCACCTTTTACTCCAGGAGGACCAAGTTTGCCTGGGGGGCCCTGGCTTCCTCGGGTCCCTTGGAGTCCTGTGTGAGAACAGATAGTTTATTTTGTAACCTGATCTGATTTTAAAATACCATTGCCCAATGAAAAAAAAAAAATATATGTTGGAAACTTTGAGCACTATTAAATTCCAATCCCTCAGTTGCCTTCATAGAGCCCGTAAGTTAGCGGGTTAGAAATTGGCAACAGTTACAGAGCGATTAAATTGAACAAGCCCGCAACTAGATGACCGAAAGCCAAAACTGTAAACCATGCACCCATAAGTAGGATTTCAGGGCATGATCATGATCAATTAAGCAAGCCTGTAACTACTGATTTAGAAACAGCCAATAGTAAATGAGACCGTCATCATGACATCAGTAAAACATGGAGGTTAAACGTCAATCAATTAGCGTTTAGACGTCGATCAGGCTCACAATCCAGCAATTTGAAAATCCATAAAAATGAATGAAGAAAATGTTCTAGTCCATGTGGGTGGCCTGATATGTATTAACTCCTTGATTCCCGAGATTGATATAACACGGAAATAAAACGTGAAAATAATATTTTTTTATTGCAGATTTCAGAGCTTGTGACTGTTGTGCCATTAATTTGAATGTCTTACATCACTTTCCCTGTATTTTAAAGTGCAATATTGAGTTTGTATATGCTTTTACAGTCTTACGAACAGGTGTTTAACTCCCTTGCGAGTCCTCTCTAGTTCTCATACAATTGTTTGCTACATTTGCCATTTATGGGTGTGAAAGCAATTGAGTTTAGCGATTGTAACTTTTGCGGGTTTGACAGATCAAAGGCTTAGATGGGTCGGTGTCACAATTTTGACAATTGCTTTTTAGCCTGTAACCCGTAGATCAATTGCGGGTAGCTAAAAGAGGCCAATTTAATAACAGTAACTTTTGCGGGCTACGTTATGGGCCTCAGTAATTGCGATTTTCACAATTTGATAGGGCGCTTTAACTAAAAGTATATGTAAGTAGGAAAAAGTCATCCATTAAGTGTTTCATTATTAAAAAAATAAGTTGTGATGCATCAGCTGGAACCTGGGGGAATCCATGGCACATTGGAGGACATTGTATGTGTGAGAGGATTATTTTCATTTCCTGATGTAAGTAGTCTGCTTCTGGGTCAGAAAGATGAGAAGTAGTGTGATGTCAATTTTAATATTATCCAATTATCTTCACAAAGGCTCTCTGTTCCCTCCTTCCAAATCCCTCCCTCCACCGAAAACCAAAACACACACCCTCTTGATTCAACTCTGAGAAACTAGTATAACAAACACCAGATTGATTAATGTAATCATAAACATAGTCTTCAAAAAATCAGATTTTCCTAAAAAAATGCTTTATGCTAATGGCTTACACAGCTGCTAATATTCTTAGTTTGGTACACATGAGACAAAGAAGCGTCTTTATTTCTTGAACTTCAGTGGTCCTTTAAATAATATCACAGCAAACAAACAACCTTGAAATATATTTATCATATGGTATAGATATTGTATAAAAAAATTAATATGTAGGAAAATCCTGTTTTATATGTGAATTGTAGTAAAATACACAAAGAAAGTAATTACATCATCACTTATCATACATGCTTTCTTGTCCACTAATTTCACGTGCCCAGACCAGTGAGCACAAGCACATAAACCGATAATGCATGCAGACCCCACAGAAAATTTAATTAATAAACATTAGCAATCAGATTAGGTAACACTACAGTGGATATATCTGAAGAAAACAAGTTGATGATAGTTAACATACTATAGGACTGTTTGTTTTTGCTTCACCCGGGTTTAGCTGGATAAGAGCTGGTTAGTGTGGAAACTGTTTATCACAAGCCAAGTATCTGAATCATAAAACCTAATTGATAGGTACAAATGAATAACTTTGTACTTGCTAAGTAGCAGTTTTAAATCCCCTTATATTTGTGGAACCTTGGTGTGTCACTGTAAATTACACCAAATGTTGGAAAAGTTACCGTTCAACAGTCACTATCATTTCATAAAATCCCTAAAAGCTAGCATGTCTGTTAAAGCTATAACTTGTTTTTTCTTTAAAAGTCCAATGACTCAACTTCTAACTTTTGTACTTATACTTTTAATTATACTTTGTAATTGTATGTAATATACTTCCAGTTGCATGTGATTTATTTATGTGACATTGGCACCTATCTCAAAATTGTCTATGTTTTTATCTGGGAAAAATATATTTGAGGTTTATATATATTAGTGAAGCCTTCAGTAAAAGCTTGTAGGTAGTATTTGTTGTGCCCCTAGTATTTTAATGGAATTATAACACAATATATTTTTTCTAAGCATTTGTTAGCGTGTAGCAGTGCTAAATCTGACTTTTCTGGTCTTTATCACAACATTTAATGAAAAAGAAAGTGGCCTTACTCTCTGTGACCCTTAAGAATTTCAAGAATTTCTTGTCAAAGATACCGGAGTGGGTTGCCAGTTTAATCTCCAGTGGACTGTGGTTTCTCTGAACTCTTTGCTATAACTTGCCCATCTTGGGTGACCTTGCATAGTATAGCTCACAGCTTCATTGAGATATACAAGCCCTTTCGCCATGACAAGGTTGCAATCAAGAAGGGGATAAATAAGGTAGACTTCAAAAACTTAAGTGGTTGTACTTTAGATTTAAATATTTGGCCTACAACATTTTGTCATAGATGATTTTAGACTCTTCTGAAACAGCAATATTTTCATCATACATAAATCTCAAATATTAGGTTTTCCTGTGCAATAAGATAACTTGAAAATACGTTTCTTAGGTTAGTTGTAGAGGTTTAAAATCATAAAGGTTTTTTTGTTCAGGTTTAATCTGCTGATATGAAAATATTCATCAAATATTAATTAAAATGCTTTGAAAAATATAGCAGTTCCATCTGGAATTGCAGAAATATGAAGAAACCTTTGGTGTTTGATCAACTATTTAAGTCATCTATAAATAATTTTGCAGTTGGTTCTCTAACAGATTTTACTAACTACAACCAGCTTAGCTTAGCTTATAGTATACCCATAGAATGAAGGGAGATTTATGACAGTGCAGCTCATTGGATAATGGTTTGAAGACATCTCAGTGGTCCTACCTTTCTCTCCCTTTTCCCCTTTTGGTCCCTCTTTGCCATCTCTTCCATCCCTTCCAGGCAATCCATTAGAGCTCCGAGACCCACATGAAATGACTGCGCAGGTATTCGGTGCTTCATCACATTTACCAGAATCTTCAATAAGTGCCGCCAAATATGGACACATCATTAACAAAGTCAACAGCCTTAAGACATTCATTCTTCAAGAAATTACCCTACAAAAATACAAAAAAGAGCATTAGATCATCCCATCCTTAAATGACCACTTAATTTAGCACCAGTTGGACCATATTCATTGTAAAGTTCTTCTAAAAGCATCCTGATATACTTTTAAAATTCTTGAAATACAGTGGATATAAAAAGACTACACACCCCTGTTAAAATGTCAGGTTTCTGTGCTGTAAAAAAATGAGACAAAGATAAATCATTTCAAACTTTTTCCACCTTTAATGTGACCTATAAACTGTACAACTCAATTGAAAAACAAACTGAAATCTTTTAGGTGGAGGGAAGAAAAATAAAAAATAAAAATAATGTGGTTGCATAAGTCTTATAACTGGGGATGTAGCTGTGTTCAGATTTAAGCAATCACATTCCAAATCTTGTTAAATAGGAGTCAGCATACACCTGCCATCTTTTAAAGTGCCTCTGATTAACCCCAAATAAAGTTCAGCTGCTCTAGTTGGTCTTTCCTGAAATTTTCTTAGTCGCATCTCACAGCAAAAACCATGGTCCACAGAGAGCTTCCAAAGCATCAGAGGGATCTCATTGTTAAAAGGTATCAGTCAGGAGAAGGGTACAAAATAATTTCCAAAGCATTAGATATACTATGGAACACAGTGAAGTCATCATCAAGTGGAGAGAATATGGCACCACAGTGACATTACCAAGAACTGGAGCTCCCTCCAAAATTGATGAAAAGATGAGAAGAAAACTAGTCTGGGTGGCTACCAAGAGGCCTACAGCAACATTAAAGGAGCTGCAGGAATATCTGGCAAGTACTGGCTGTGTGGTACATGTGACAACAATCTCCTGTATTCTTCATATGTCTGGGCTATGGGGTAGAGTGGCAAGACGAAAACCTTTTCTTACATAGAAAAACATCCAAGCCAGGGTACATTTTAAAAAACAAATTTGAAGTCTCCCAAAAGCATGGGGGAAAAGGTGTTATGGTCTGATGAAACCAAAATTGAACTTTTTGGCCATAATTTCAAAAGATATGTTTGGCGCAAAAACAACACTGCACATCCCCAAAAGAACACCATACCCACAGTGAAGCATGGTGGTGGCAGCATCATGCTTTGGGGCTGTTTTTCTTCAGCTGGAACTGGCGCCTTAGTTAAGATAGAGGGAATTATGAACAGTTCCAAAAACCAGTCAATATTGGAACAAAACCTTCAGGCTTCTGCTAGAAAGCTGAACATGAAGAGGAACTTCATCTTTCTGCATGACAACGAGCCAAAGCATTCATCCAAATCAACCAAGGAATGGCTTAACCAGAAGAAGGTTAAAGTTTTGGAATGGCCCAGCCAGAGCCCAGACCTAAATCCGATTGAAAATCTGTGGGGTGATCTGAAGAGGGCTGTGCACAGGAGATGCCCTCGCAATCTGACAGATTTGGAGTGTTTTTGCAAAGGAGAGTGGGCAAATCTTGCCAAGTCAAAATGTGCCATGCTGATAGACTCATACCCAAAAAGACTGAGTGCTGTAATAAAATCAAAAGGTGCTTCAACAAAGTATTAGTTTAAGGGTGTGCATACTTATGAAACCATATTATTTTAGTTTTATATTTTTTCTTCCCTCCACCTAAAAGATTTCAGTTTGGTTTTCAATTGAGTTGTACAGTTTATAGGTCACATTAAAGGTGGAAAAAGTTCTGAAATGGTTTATCTGTGTCTCATTTTTTTACAGCACAGAAACCTGACATTTTAACAGGGGTGTGTAGACTTTTTATATCCACTGTATGAACATTTGTCAATAGGAAATCAAATAAAATCCCACAGGCTGCTCCATGTCCTTACTGCAGGTTGCAGGGGTGTGTCCCAAGTCAATGGTAAGGTTTTTGTTAGATTGCTTATATTTAAAGTTTGATGGGAACAAGTTCTATTTTTACCTTAAAAGCAGAAAATTCAGGTTTCTGCTTTTTTGCCTCTCTAGAATTTTGAACAATGCAGACCAATGCAGAGAGGTTAGTGCCCTGTGCTCCATGCTCCGGTGCTGTGTGCAATGTCACAACAAACAAAAATGTAACCCTTACCACATCTATCTATGCAGGCATGGAATACTGGAGTCACTTAAACAGGAAAGCTATTGATTAACTGGTTAGTGCAGTGTAACCTAAGTACAGGGGAAAGCTGTGCTATCTTTCATTGCCTTACCCCATAGACTCTCACACAACGCAAGCTGAGCTCAGCAATCAGCTAATTACTCATGCAACAGCCAGTGGGCAGAGTAGACTTGCATGTAAACAAAGATTTAAAACTAGATGTTTTCTCTGTTATTTGTGTATTTAAAAAAAGTTTATTTTGACATATAATAGTTCAGTGGCCCTTTAAGCACTCCCATCTAGTCTCAGAATGTTTTATCTCTTTTGTTTATTTTAGATTTTGCATAGCTTTTTAACAAATATCATAAACATGTCACCTATTATGCAGACAACTCCCATGGTAAACAAAAATATGTATCTAATTCAGGAAGATGGCCACAAACCAACTCAACAGATATTGGACAGAATATTAAACATATGTTTTATTTAAACTTTTGGGTAAACTAGTCAAGCTACCTGTGAGTTGATTAAAATGCCTACGTGTGATAACAGGGCCAATACTCTTAAACAGAGGAGTTTATGATTCTAAAAAAAAAAAGTTTTAGGTAAAGATTGTAAAGGCAGAAATTATCATTTTAAGCATTCTTACTCAAGACCACATGTGAAAATACTCAAGGTATCTAAGGGTCATTCCATGAGGCCATTACTACGAGCCTTCCCATCAAGGAGGTGGAGCTGCCATGTGTTTGAAAAAATCCTGAAGTCTCCTCTTAGTGCCAATTCAATATGTAATGTTGGAACAAGTAGTTTCTCTCTTAAATTGGACTTCATATATGTATGTGATTAAATATGTTGCTATTATCAGAAAAACTATGTGATATAGTAGTATTTGTACAGTATAATATATTGTTTAATGTTATGATCTATCGGCTATATATGAGTTTTCTCAGTAGGTAAGGTATTCACCTCTCCTTTTTTTACGCATACTTAAACGGAGTTCATAGATTCACATGATATTGTTGTGGTTTCTCATTAGTAGATACAATGTATGATGTAATACAATGGGACTGTATTACAGTTTCTTATTTTGTTTGTTGTACTCCTCCATACGTTTATCTTGATGAATGTGCTTTATTTTTTCTAATTTTCTGTCCCTTTTTTCATTATATATCCTAATCCTTATCGTCACATCCATCTTATCCATCTCTCTAGATTACCCTAGCCTCTAGCTCAATGTATCAGGCCTCTTTTCTTTCATGTCCTCTCTCTTCCCTTCTCCATAACACTTCCTCTTCCTTCTTACCCTCCCCATCTCCCTGCGGGTCAGTGATCATGCAAATAAACTTTGCTTTTGGTCCATTGATTATTGTTTGTGACTTTATCATTTAGAGACCATCCTGAAGTGCCTTTTTATCACATATAATAGATGTGATAAGTTATAAATGTTGGTCATGAAATGTTACGGGCTTGCGCATGCGCAAATAGCGCCAAAGACGCTTATTGCAGGACTTGCGATGAGTGCCATAGGCGCTCATCGCGAGGCCTGCACAACTTCATCTCAAGGCACGCAAGACTTTAAAACAGGCTCGACATGAGCGCTGAAGGAGCTCATGGTGGTGCCTGCGATCAGCACTGAAGCCCGTAGGACTTTGAGTATGATCGTGAGGCACGCAAGACTGAAAAAATTACGGCTTTAACAGACAATATTTTTTACAACCATATAATTCTGGCCAAAAAACGCCAAATGATTTAAAAATGAACTTAAAAACCTCACACACAGCACAGGGGGAGAGGCAGGTAGCCTAATAATTTGAGGCTTAATTGCCGTTTTTTTAAAGATCAAAAAACTGCTAAGCGAGGAAAAAAATGGCGGCAGCAAAAACGTAAATGCTTTCAAAAATGATCGAAACAAGGCCGAAGCCCGTAACACTTAGACCAACAACGACAGGCATGCAAGACTTTGAAAGTACAAGCAACGTTGCTCATGAGAACGGCAAGACTTGGAAAATAAAAGCAACGGCTCTCATCGCGAGCCACGCAAGACTTGGATCATAAAAGCAACAGCTCTCATCGCGAGCCACGCAAGACTTGGATCATAAAAGCAACGGCTCTCATCACGAGCCACGCAAGACTTGAGCAGAGAGAGAGGAGAAAGACACAGGGGAGGGAGAGGAGGGAGAGGGTAGAAAGAGAAATAGGGGTGATGGGGGGAAATAGACACAGGGGAGGGAAATAAGGGAAAAACAACAAGGCAGGGAGAGATGCGGAAACAGACACATTGAAGGGAGAGGGGTAAATAGACACAGGGGTCAGAGAGAGGGGAGAGGTTCGCAATCTGCACTGAAGGCACGAGAGTGGTGGGTTGGACGACGTCTACAATGATCGCTTATTGCAGGGCTCGCGATGAGCGCCGAATGAGCTCATTGCGAGGCCCATAAAGTACAGGGGGAGAAGCTCGTGGTGAGTTGTCCAAGGCATGCAATGAGCAGCGAGGCCAGGAAAGTAGACAGTGGGAGAGGCTCACAATGAGTGCCGAAGAGGAGAGCCTTGCATTGTGTGGCAAATAACATAGCCAGCCTTCAAATTTTACTGCCGTCATTTTTGACGGGCAAGTCACTAGTGTAAATATAATATAAAGACATTAAACTAGAACTCAAGGTATGAATCTAGAAATAATCTTAATGTACATATTTTTAAACCAGCAACTGTTTATTTCAGCAAGTCATTAAAGGGATATGGAGGTTTTGCTGCTTTACAGCCTATGCTGTCTCATACTAAGCAATCAGTGATGCTGAGAAGTGGTCCCTGATAGGCTAGGATACTACACTGCACATCCAGACTATAGAGTCTGTGTCTGCATGCACTGCAAAGCGCAGACTCATACAGGGACTATTTGTTTGATTTAAGGCAGAGTGAATAAGTAATTCTTAATAAAACAAAACATAAACAGATACACAGGTATATTATATTCCCAACAAATTCAAGAAAACTTCCATATCTCTTTAAGTCATAAAAGGTGTTGGAGCAAGTAGTTTTACTCTTAAAATTGACTTAATATATGTATGTTATTAAATATGTCATTATAATCAGAAAACTATGTAATATTATAGTAGTATTTATACAGTATAATCTATTGATATACAATCAATGGGCTATATTCACTAATATGAGTTTTCTCAGTAGGTAAGGCCTTTACATCTCCTTGTTTTTCTAATCATACTTTAATCAACTTAAAAAATGCTTCATAAAGTAACATAATATTTTAGAGATTTCTCATTACTAGCGACAATTCCCTCACTTTAGTAATTTAGCACAACTGGATGATATTGCATGATACATTGTATCACTGCTTCAATATTCCCATAATTCTAAAACAATATAAATCGAGAAAGTTCTATATGTTTACATAAAATTTTCTTAGAAAAATGGAAAAACTATATTTTGTTGGTCTTACATTACAGGGTAAAATAGTTGAGTTGGTATGGTACTTACCAGGTTACAGCATGTACACAGAATATAATCCACTGTGCTGAATGGTTTTGGGTTTCTTCTTTCTATTAAATTGCTCTCTGTAGCTGCACATATATTAGATTCTATAATAATAATATTGTCAATAAGCTTTACTAAAACATTGTAAAATAAATAAGAAAATTAATTAGCGATTCCTGCTAGCAAACATTTGCCAGTGAATGTTTACCCAACAAACGTGAGCGCGGTTGTGCAACTGAACTTTGACTTTTAAAATCCAGGTTGTGCTTAAAACGTCCAAAAATATTTTCCATTTGCAAACTGATTTGTTTTTTCCATCTAACAGTGACTTTATATTTAACCATAAAAAAGGTGGCAAACTAGAAGTTCTTAGCTCATCTATCAAACCCTTAAAATCAAGGTGTACATTTTAAATTAATTAAATTAAAGATTACATTGATAATTTAAATTAAACATTCTAAAATTGCCATTGAAGTGCTTCACAAAGGAATACACAATTAAGTTGGTTGGGAGCTGGTTAGTGGTCATTGATTTGTTTTGTTTGTTATTTTGTTATCAATGGATATTTTTTTTTGTAAAACTTGGAAAAGTATCTACAGCCTCTTGTATTGTGTCCTCCATCAAAGTGTCTGAAACATGGCCACAAACTCAGAGGAGACTGGGAACTTTGGGAACTTGTCACAACTGATAAAATACAATTGGTGACAGATCTTCTCACAGCCTGTTTTAGAGTGCAATAACTGCAGTATTGTAAAGGATTGTACGATTCCATATAAAATCTACCTGAATGTGGCGTAAGCATTCTCAGCAGAGGAAGGGTTAATACACGCTACATTCATCCACTCATCCCCCACTTATGGCTATATAGTAAGCAATTTTTCTCCAGTGAGTGAAATTACTAGAATCCCGGTATTATTCTATGGTTTTGCAAATTAATGTAAAAGTGTATTCCATGCAGAGAGTAGTTTATTACTATAAACATCCTAGCGCTTGCCCGTCAAAAATGATAGCAAAAAAATTTGAAGCCTCGCAATGCTGTTGTTTGCTACAAAATGCGAGGGTCTCCCCCCACCCCCAACTTGCTGGCCTCCCGATGAGCGCCTTTAGCGCTCATTGTGAGCCTCTCCCCCCTCTACTTTATGGGCCTCATGATAAGCGCCTACGGCGATGAGCACAGGCTCCACAATGAGCGGCTTTGGTGCTCATTGCATGCCACTCATTGCGAGTGTTACACCCCTGTGTCTCTTTCCGCCCTCTCTCTCCCCTGTGTCTTTTCCCCCTCCCTTTTCTGTGTCTCTCCCCCCTTGTCTCGCCCCCCTCTCCCACCCCTGTATCTCTTCCCCCTCCCCTGTATCTCTTTCCCTTTCTCCCTCCCGTGTTTCTTTCTGCCCTCTCCCTCCCCTGTGTCTCTTTGCCCCCCTCTCCCTCCCCTGAGTCTCTTTCCCCCCTCTTTCTTCCCTATTTCACTTTGGCCGTCTCTCCCTCCGCCGTGTCTCTTCCCCCCCGCTCGCTCCCCTGTGTCTCTTTCCCCCCACTCCCTCCCGTGTCTCTATTCCCCCCACTCCCTCCCGTGTCTCTATTCCCCCATCACCTCCATTTCTCAAACCTGTGTCTCTTCCCTCCCTCTCCGTCCCCTATGTCTCTTTCCCGGCTCTCCATCCCCTGTGTCTCTTTTCCTCCCTCTCCCCCATTTCTCACCCCTGTGTCCCTTTCCCCCCTCTCCCTCCCCTGTGTGTCTTTCCCCTCTCTGGATTCCCTGTATCTCTTCCCCCCTCTCCCCTATGTCTTTCCCCCTCCCTCCCCTATGTCTCTTCCCCTCCCCTCTCCTGTGTCTCTTTCCCCCTCTCCCCTGTGTCTCTTTCCCCCCTCCCTCCCCTGTGTCTCTCCCCCCTCCTGTGTCTCTTTCCCCTTTTACTCCCTTCCCTGTGCCTCTCCCCCCCCCCCCCCTCTCTCACCCCTGTGTCTTCCCTTGCGGAGTTTAATCAAGTTTGGGAACAAAAATTGCATCGGCTTAAATCGCGTTTCCCGCTTGAAAAAAAAAACATTTTTTTTCAAGTCCAAAACCTGATGTAAACTGATGTTTTTTTTTTTAAGTCTGTAACTTGATTTTAGCCTCTCCACCCATCTCACTTGCTGGCGCTCATTGCAAGCCTCTCCCCCCCTCATTGCAGAACTCGACAAACCCGTAACTTTCGGGCTTTGCGATGAGTCCATGCGCAAGCCCGTAACTTTTAACATAGCGTGACCGACAAACTCGAAATTATGAAAACTATATATATGACTAGCGACTTGCCAGTCAAAAATGCTGGGGCAATAAAATGTGAAGCCATGGCAATGCTGTTTGCCACACAATGAGGACCTTCGGCGTTCATTGCAAGCCTTTCGCTGAGCGCCTTTGGCGCTCATTACGAGCCTCTCCTCTCGTGGAATTTTGCTTTTCTGAGCACCTTCGGCAGTCATCACAAAGACAAATATATATATATGTATATATATATATATATATATATATATATATATATATATATATTTTGTTAACTAATAATGAATTAATTAGTTACTAAATTAATATACTTTATACTTTATTTCTAATTAATATATCCAGCAATCAATAGACTGAAGAGCTAACAATCTGTTTTTATATTTCTGCAGCATACAATGTACAGTTGGACTGTTGCTGCCCTGAGGAGAAAGTGTCAGCAATGTCTCAACTGTGCAGTAGAAAAATGCTGCGTGCGCGAGGGCAAACCGTTGTGTAAAGCGCCATTGTAGATTCGTAATGTAATTAGTTGCAAGTTAGGATTGTAAAGTTGCGTCATTTGTCTATGTACTACGCGGCTCACAAGCATTTTCCGTCATTTGTAATAGATTATTTTGTACCTCCTACGAACCTGTGTGAAAGTGGTACGCGGTTGGCAGTGTTTTGCGCGATCCAAGGTCATGTAGCCTCGTTTTCATTTTTTTGGGCAGCCATTTTTTTTCTCGCTTAGGCAATTTTCGAGTGGCAAAAGTCATCCAAATCGACTTAAATTCCGTTCCACCTCACTCCCAGACGTCCTGGCTGTTCACCCGTGATGTGTGTGATGTTTTTTTTTTGTATGTTGTATGTTTTTATTTGTTTTTGCTTTGGCCGGTTTGGCCGTTAACCTCGTATTTTTCCTATCTCGTATTTTTTTTTTTTAAAGTCCTGCGTCTCGTAATGTTTTCTTTCTAAGTCCTGCATTGGTCAACTGCTTGCAGCCTAAGGCGATCCCGCGTTTACTAAGTGTTTGGTCCCACGTGTTTCATTGCCTTCACTGCTCACCTCGCTTTGCGAGGCGAGCAGGCTCATCGCCTTTGTGCTACAAGTTTTAGTGCCCTAAGGGCTCGCCTTGCTATGCCTTCGGCGCCCATCACCTAAGTCGTATGCACCGCGCGAAGCGTGACGTCTTGTAGTTTGACAACTATTATATGTAACTAGCGACTTGCCCGTCAAAAATGACGGCAATAAAATTGTAAGGCAGGTAATGCTGTTTGGTCCAGACATTAATTTTGTTTGGTGGTCCGAGATCCTTCGGCACTCATTGCGAGCCTCGAGCTGAGAGCCTTCGGCGCTCATCGCGTGGCTCACAATGAGCGCCTTTGGCGCTAATTGCGAGGCTGTTCATGTTGGTATTTATTTTTTTCTAATATGCGCTTTTGCTGTTATTGGTTGTTTGGCGGTGATCTGCTTTTTGCGCTTATTGCTAGGCTTTGCGTGCTATGAGTATCGTTGGCGCTCGTTGTGAGTGGCGCGGTGAATGGCTTTTGTGTTTATTGTGAGAGTGGTTTTTTTTTGTGTATATATTTTTGTTTTTGTATGTTAATTAAATAATAATAAATTAATAAATGAATATACTTTACCTATTTGGAAGTAATATATGCAGGAAGCATTGTGCTGAAGAGCTGACAATCTGTTTTCATGTTCCTGCAGCATACAATGTAGGTCTGCAGTGTTGTGGAGCTGAGGTGTAAGTGTCAGCAATGTGTGCAGTGTGTAGTGTAAATAGGCTGCGTGGGGAAGCCGTTAGGGTATTTCTGTACTTCTGCATTGTGTAAGTTAGTGTTGTAAAATGGTGGTAAATGTGTGTGGTAGGCGGCTGTGTATGATGTAGCGTTCTTGTTAATAGTGTATCTTGTACCTCGTACGGCTTTTTTGAAAATCCGTATGTGTTTGGTGGTGTTTTGCGTCTTTAGAGTCCTGTAGCCTCGTTTTCATTTTTTTCGGCGGCCATTTTTTCTCTCGCTTAGGGGATTTTCGGGTGTCTAAACTCGGGAATTTGGACTTAAATTGAAGTGTAACTTCACTTGCAGAGGTCCTGGGTGCCCCCCTTGCTGTGGGTAATCTTTTTATATATTTGTGTGTATTTATCGTGTTTTTAATGTTTCCAGAAGGCCTTTAATGTCGTATTTTTGTGAGGTCGTAATGTTTTTTTTTTTTTTAAGTCCCGTGTCTCGTATTTTTTTCGTCTTGTATTTTGTTTGGCTAAGTCCCGCTAAAAGTGCTCTGGGTTTCATGGCTCGCCTTTGGTGCTCATTGCCTAAGTGCTCCGGGTTTAACGGTTCGCCTCGCTACGCAAGGCTCGCCGACGATGAGCGCCTGTGGCGCTCATAGCTAAGTCCGCTAAATTGTACGGACCACGCAAACAGCGTGACGACGATTCGTAGTTGGACAATTATAATATGTGATGATACCCTCCCCTGTCCCAGAATGTGTGTGTATAGAACATTGTCCATATATCAATTTTCTGCATCTCTAAACATACCATACAGAACAGCACAATGCCACATAACAGTGCACATTTTCAGTATATAAATGTTCGTCTTAGGCCATTTGAAATGTTGGAATATATAATAATTTACACATAGCAGGGAAAAAGTGCAGGTATGCTTCAATATAAAGTAATCCACCTTAAGTGAACAGAAGAGGACAGAGGCAGGGGTGGGGCTTGTTCTGAATGCTGGTGCCTGAGGATACAGGTTCTGATGGGATACTGAGTCTCTTTCTACAGCAGCACTGCAGGAGATAATTTACACATAGCAGAGAAAAAGTGCACGTATGCTTCAATATATTGTGATCCACCTTAAGTGAACAGAAGAGGAGAGAGGCCCCTGCGTGATGTCATTAGCATATGCTGGCCGCTCACAGTTCCTCTTGTTTTATTATTAGTCAATGTGTAAACACAGCTTTGAAAATAAAAAAAAATAGAAATAGTCAAATCACACTTGATGCCTAACATCTTACTTCAGTGACTGCAAAATGTTATAAATATACTCTAATTTGTCGACTTTATTACTCAAAATTACACCACATTCATTAAAGGTGGTTCATCTACCTCTTTGTTTCCGCCTGAAATCTCTCCTCTGGCTTTTGATCACACTGCCACAAGGTATCTACAGCCATCTCAATGACTCCCCTTTTACTCTACTGTATCCTCCTGTTACATTAATTATGACTATCCATATCTGATATCATTTTTGTTCACATGGTAACTGTATTTCTACTTTGTTAAATTGTAAGCCTTCACACTGTATTTCTTTACCACTATTCCCCCACCCCCTTCACACCTTCATATCTGTCTGCACCAAATGCTCCTCAGCACAGCAAGTTGGCGTGTGACATCGGTGTACAGTGTCTGATGGGAAGTCAACACACGTTTCGCAAGTCTTGAGCAAGCATTTACAGCGAAATGTGCGTCGACTTCCCATCATACACTGTACACCGACGTCACATGCCGACTTGCTGTGCTGAGGATCAGTGTCTTGGTTTTCCTGGCGAGTGGATACATATATTGCAACAAAAGCTTACAGCCTGGATACATTCGTTGAACTAAGATATAATGAGATAAGTAACTTTATGACATTTGCAAGGAATTTTTACAGTGATACATTAATTATACCTGTTCATCAATGTGGACAAATAACAGAAAGGGACATATTTATTGTCTACCAATTGTAATTGTTTTTGTGGAAATCATATAGCGAACTATGTATATATTATGCACCTATAATAAGGTTATTTTTATAAATTGATATGTACTGATGTTTAATGCTGTGCAATCACATGGAGTTTGTGAAACAAATTGACTGATTCTTAAATATACACTTTCACATATAATTACATTTTTCCAATTACTTAGCAAGCACTTTATCTATTTTCTAATAGTTAACACTTAGCACTTTATAGTTATATATATATATATATATATATATATATATATATATATATATATATATTTTTTTTTTAATAGGACTATATATCAGTCAGCTTTTTGTTTTGCACATTCAATGCTTTTGGATGAGTAATTGTATATCTGTACATATCATATAGTTTTCCACATTAGATATCTATATCTCTATTATCCAGTGCAATTACCACATTTTCTAACTTATGGATGATATCGTAGAACAGTATAAGATAATTATGTTTTAAATATTTTAAGTGCTGTTGTTAATTTTAACATTGATAATAAATTCATTTTTAATTATTATGATTGTATCTTACTTAAACTAATAGATAAGGGTTCAACAATTAAGTGAAGTGTCTATCTTCTTTTCTGAAATATACATTTATTTACACTCACTAAATTATTATTTTTTGTAAATTATATAATTTGATGAATTCAATAATACATGGAAAACATTAATTTAACACAAAAAAAATATATATACATACAGTCAGGTCCATAAATATTGGACATCGACACAATTCTAAACTTTTTGGCTCTATATACCACCACAATGGATTTTATGAAAATGAAACTAACAAGATGTGCTTTAACTGCAGACTTTCAGCTTTAATTTGAGGGTATTTACATCCAAATCAGGTGAACGGTGTAGGAATTACAACAGTTTGTATATGTGCCTCCCACTTTTTAAGGGACCAAAAGTAATGGGACAGATTAACAGTCAGAAAACAAACTTTCACTTTTTAATACTTGGTTGCAAATCCTTTGCAGTCAATTACAGCCTGAAGTCTGGAATAGACATCACCAGATGCTGGGTTTCATCCCTGGTGATGCTCTGCCAGACCTCTATTGCAACTGTCTTCAGTTCCTGCTTGTTCTTGGGGCATTCTCCCTTCAGTTTTGTCTTCAGCAAGTGAAATGCATGCTCAATCGGATTCAGATCAGGTGATTGACTTGGCCATTGCATAACATTCCACTTCTTTCCCTTAAAAAACTCTTTGGTTGCTTTTGCAGTATGCTTCGGGTCATTGTCCATCTGCACTGTGAAGCGCTGTCCAATGAGTTCTGAAGCATTTGGCTGAATATGAGCAGATAATATTGCCCGAAACACTTCAGAATTCATCCTGCTGCTTTTGTCAGCAGTCACATCATCAATAAATACAAGAGAACCAGTTCCATTGGCAGCCATACTTGCCCACGCCATGACACTACCACCACCATGGTATGCTTTGGATCATGAGCAGTTCCTTTCCGTCTCCATACTCTTCTCTTCCCATAACTCTGGTACAAGTTGATCTTAGTCTCATCTGTCCATAAGATGTTGTTCCAGAACTGTGAAGGCTTTTTTAGGTGTTGTTTGGAAAACTCTAATCTGACCTTCCTGTTTTTGAGGCTCACTAATGGTTTACATCTTGTGGTGAACCCTCTGTATTTACTCTGGTGAAGTCTTCTCTTGATTGTTGACTTTGACACACATGCACCTTCCTCCTGGAGAGTGTTCTTGATCTGGCCAACTGTCATGAAGGGTGTTTTCTTCACCAGGGAAATAATTCTTCGGTCATCCACCACAGTGGTCTTCCGGGTCTTTTGGTGTTGCTGAGCTCACCGGTGCGTTCTTTCTTTTTAAGTATGTTCCAAACAGTTGATTTGGCCACACCTAATGTTTTTGCTATCTCTCTGATGGGTTTGTTGTGTTTTTACAGCTTAATGATGGCTTGGTTCACTGATAGTGACAGCTCTTTGGATCTCATATTGAGAGTTAACAGCAACAAATGCAAATAGCACACTTGAAATGAACACTGGAGCTTGTATCTGCTCTTTGTAAATGGGATAATGAGGGAATAACACATACCTGGCCATGGAACAGCTGAGCAGCCAATTGTCCCATTACTTTTGGTCTCTTAAAAAGTGGGAGGCACATATACAAACTGTTGTAATTCCTACACCGTTCACCTGATTTGGATGTAAATACCCTCAAATTAAAGCTGAAAATCTGCAGTTAAAGCACATCTTGTTAGTTTCATTTCAAATCCATTGTGGTGGTGTATAGAGCCAACAAGTTTAGAATTGTGTCGATGTCCCAATATTTATGGACCTGACTGTATATATATATATATATATATATATATATATATATTTAACTTCCTCACCTTCATCTCATCTACTCCCTACACCTACACACTGTCAAAATGCTCTCTCACTTTTTTCTCCTCCTCATCTTCTACTACCACTCTCTGACTTTCATTTGCAGCCTATCCATATCACGCCCCCAATACTATAACCATCTCACCTTCCTTGCTCTCCTCTTCTCTGCTCCCATGAGCTACTCTCAAACCTCCAATCACAATCTCATCCCCTCCCCAACATTCACAAGCAGAAACATCACTGTAAGTCCCACTCCCATATTCTCTCACTCTCACTCCTCCTTCTCCTGGCTGCTGGAGACATATTTCCTAACCCATATGGGTCCCTCCCTCATTTCTACCTGCTTTCAGCTCTGCTTCAAGGGAAGCAAACACCCGAAACACCCAGAATTTGATACCCATCACTTGTTAAAAACCTTCCACTCTACCTTTCTCCTGCACTCTCTGGAACGCACGATCTACAGTATCTGCAATAAACTCACTTTCACTCCCAACCTTTTCATTACCAACTCCCTCAATCTACTGGCTCTCACTGAAAACTGGCTCTCATCCTCAGACACTGCCTCCCCTGCAGCACTCTCTCATGGTGGTTTTCACCTCAGTCACACACCTAGACCTGGGAACAAACAAGGTGGTGGTGTGGGTGCCCACTGAGACAGCCCTCATAAAAGTCACCAATGACCTGCTCACCACCAAGTCTAAAGGCCACTTTTCCATTTTGCTTCCTCTGGATCTCTCTGCCGCCTTTGACACAGTTGACCATCCGCTTCAGCTCCACATTCTATCCTCCCTCCGCATTCGAGACACTGCTCTCTCGTGGTTCTCATCATCTCTCGTGGTTCTCATCATACCTCAAAGAATAATCATTTAGCGTCTCCTTCTCCGGCACCTCTTCTTCTCCTCACCCCCTGTCTATTGGTGTACCCCAAGGATCAGTCCTAGGCCCCCTCCTCTTCTCCATCTCCCCATCCTCACTCTGTACCCTAATAAACTCTTTTGGGATCCAGTACCATCTCTGTGCAGATGACACTCAAATCTACCTCTAAGCACCAGATCTATCCCCCTCTCTTTTAGCACACGTCTCCGACTGCCTCTCTAGTATATCCTCTTGGATGTCCGCCAAACATCTCAAACTCAACATGTCTAAGACTGAACTCTTAATCTTCCCACCCTCTACTACAGCTTAAATTCCTCATATCTCTCTCTCTGTCAACAATGCCATCTTCACTCCCACCTCCCAAGCCCGTTGTCTCTGGGTTCTACTGGACCCCGCTCTGTCTTTCATCCTACACAGTCTCTAACCAAATCCTGTCTTTTCCATCTAAAAAACATATCCAAAATACACCATTACCTTACACAAGACACTACTAAGATTCTAATAAACTCTCTCATAATTTCTCGTCTTCACTATTGCAACTCGCTCCTTGTTGGCCTGCCCAACACTCGCCTCTCCCCACTTCAATCCATAATTAATGCCTCCGCCAGACTCATCTTCCGTACACATCGTTCAGTGTTGGCAGCTCCTCTTTGTCAATCACTCCACTGGCTTCCCTTAGCCTCCAGGATACAATTTAAAATCTTGACCCTAATTTATAAAGCCCTCAACAACAGCGCACCCCCATACATCTCTGCTCTTATCTCCAAATACTCCCCCACACGCCCTCTTCGTTCTGCTAACGACCTTCTTCTTTCTACAACTCTTGTCACCTCCTCTCACTTCTGCCTCCAGACTGTCCTCCTGCCTTAAATCCTTCAAAACATCAATAAAAACGCACCTCTTTAAAGAAGCCTATAACCTTCCTCCCTAACATGCTCAGCACTGCTCAGCACTACTCTCTCCCTACTGTACCAGATACAAACTTTAACCTTTAGATTGTAAGTCTGCGAGTTTCAATCCTGCGCAGTGCTTTAGGGAAAGCGCTATGGACACCGGATTCCAAGCTCAGAGACAGCGCCCTCCACTCTTTGCAATGTGTGAATCTTGAACTTGTCATTGCCTGTAACTTAACTTATTTATAGCGCTACGGAATATGTTGGCGTGTTACAAATAAACAATAATAATAATAATAATTAGAAATGATGTATGGAAATGTATAAAACAAAAAACTAAGGGAAGGAGTATGCAGGCTTAACCAACATAATGCTAATTGCTATTTTTTCCCACAACACCACATAATCACCAACAGAATATAACTCTAAATACAAATCAGTGTCAGCTTCCTTCATTTCTATTGTATGTTTTGTCACTTAGAAATGATAATGAATGCAGATATGGCATTAAGTGATACAAGTACAACAACAGTAAATGTAAATCTAGATAACGATGACAACTGCATTTATTGGGTAATACAATTAAGGCTTTATTAATATATTTTGCTTTCTAAAAAACCTTGCTCAATACCAAGCCTAGTTCATTAAAATAACATACTTTACATATTTACATAGTTGGGAATTAATATGAATGATTTTGTATTATGTGCATTATTTTTAAATATAATTCTACAAAAAGGGGTTTCTGCTGTTGATTTAATTCAAAAACAAATTGCTAACTATGGGCCTCATTCAATTGCGATTTGGCCAGTTGAATAGGGCTCTATATAAGCACAGAGCATATTTTTTTACAGAAGTTTTTAGTTTGTGAAGACCTCGCTTTTGGATAGAAGTTCACTAACTAAAAACTTATGTAAAAAAACATATGCTCTGAGCTCATATAGAGACCTATTCAATTGGCCAAATCGCAATTGAATGAGGTCCTATGTTTTAGTCAATAATGTTAAAGTTAAGGAATTACTGAAATGGTTGTGCAAAATCATAAAGAGCATTGAATATCCAATGGGAAAACTGTTTACTTAGATAAAGGCATATATGGTTTACTGCTTGCATAGCCTTCAATACTCAGCCTCAAGCAACACTATAAATTTTGAGGAAGGTGTATTGGCAGAAACAGTCAGTCAACTGCTTCCTTTGACCATTCAGCCAAGGGAATACAGGTCGGTTGAGTCTGACCTTTAGGAGGGACAAGTAGCTGCAAGTTCTGGCAATGTCACTCATCAACTAAAGGTTATGTCATTAACTCCATTAATTCATCACAAGTTTATATTCTAAAAGAGTATACATTGTCTACAATATGTTCAGCCATCTATTTCAGTGATGGGCAATCTATTTCATTTGGAGGGCCTCGTATGTGGTCCCAGAGTCCTTAAAAGGGCCTTACCAGGCTTTAAACCTTTTACTCAAAACAAAATGGTAAATTCCTTTTAAGCATGGAATTAACTGGTATTAAATAAACAGATATTGAGAAGTATTTAGGAATACAACTGGGTATTATTTGCCATGCTTGTATAGCTGCTACAACTCTAATAAGTGCTTGAAAAAGCCCTTGCAAGTCCTATTTAGTACTCAAATTACTTATTTTTATTATTAACCACTATAGTTGTCGTAATTGCGAGTTGTCGTCACGCAATGTTAAATATTACGGGCTTGTGCATGCGCAATAAGCGCCAAAGGCACTTATTGCAGGCCTCCTATAACATTGCGTGATGACATAGGCGCTCATTGTAGGGCTCAAGAGGTGGGCCGTAGGCACTCATCCCGAGGCCCACTGTGTGCGCATCCCCAACTGCCTTGTCTGCAATGAGCGCCGTGGGCTCTCATTGCAGGGCTTGCAAGGCCCTCAGGGCTCCCATCACCCCAGCTGCATTCAGACATCACAACTATCTACATATGTCATTTTAGTTTCTACTGAGTAGTGCCCACAATGTATATCAGTAGAAAAACCTTGATTGCGTCATGCTTTCGCAGACACAAATATGGCGGCAGAGGCTCGCTACCCTGTCAGTACGTCCCATTGAGCCCGTCATGGCGCTGGCTGTCGCGCGGTCACTATGACGCAGGGCTGTAGGATGCTGAGGCCGCACTCAGTTTTTGCTGCTACCAGACACTCAGTGACCCGCCCGGGAGTCAAGGGTTGGAGCAGTGCTCCCTGGGAGGGTGAATACATTCCTGGCCTTCCTACTGTGGGTGTCCGAGGGTAGAGGTCCAGCCTGTCAGGACCTGTCATACAGTGTATGAGTAGGGGGCTGCAGGGCAGGGGCATATACAGCTGTGACACAGAGGGGTACTGCCTACCTGGTGCATGTGATGGATGAGCTGCATTGTGTGTGAATGTATGTATGTATATATGTGTGTGTGTATATGTATGTATGTTGTATGTGTGTGTGAAACACAGGGGAGGGAGAGGTGGAGAGACACAGGGGAGGGGGAGGAGACAAAAGGGAGGGAGAAGGGGAGGAAGAGACACAGGAGAGGAGGGGAGACACACTATTTATGAAACTATATCATGCCATCATAGTTATATTATAATATACACTACTTATTGTCTTATTTTATCTTTTAAGGTTAATTTCAAGACTTTTTTCCAGAAAAACTTGAAAAATGCTATTTAGATCCAGTGACCAGCTAAAATGCTGACATGTATTGTGCTAAATAGGACATTTAATACAACAATAATTTATTAACTATTATATGTAATTATCCTTCACAAGGGAAGGGGTAGACATTGGCCCCCATTCAATTGCAAGCCCATAATTCCAGCTGAATTCAATTGACTCAAGCCTGCAATTACTGGGCCGAGGGCTAAAACCGTAAACCATGAACATGTAAGTACTGTAGCAATTCAAGGCATGATCACGATCAATTAAGCAAACTCGTAAGTTACAATTTAGACAGAGCCAATAGTAAATGGGACCATCATCATGACGTCAGTAAAACATGGAGTTTAAACTACAATCAATTAGGGCCTCATTCTATTAACGGCCGTAGGAGATGCGTGGCCGCAAGGACCGGCCGCAGGCTATTTGCCTATTCTATTCCTTTGCGGCCGAGGGCTCCGGCAGGCTTGCGGCCGGCGCCCTGTTATCCCTTGCGGCCGCACGCGCTGCAGGAAAGCCTTTGATCTTACACGGCCGCAAGAGTTTCGGCCGCAAGAAAGCCACAGTTGCTATTCAATTGCTATGTAAACCCTCTCGTCATGGCCGTAATTATCTAAAACCGAGTCGCAGCTTACTTGCACCAAAAAGGTCCCGCTAGCACCAATTAAGCACATAATAAAACCCTCCTGCACTTTGATGAGACGATAAAGTGATTGGAGGTGTTAGCATTCATAGCGCAACATTCCCCTACACTCAAATCTGAAAATCATTTTTAGTTTAATTCATGTCAAATGTCCGTGGACAAAGTCCCGAGGGCTTGGAGCACCTCAAACCCGCAAAGGCTGCGGGATTAGCCTCCGTCAAGTCCGTAAATGGGTATAATAGACCCACTGGTCGTAAAGGGCTTACTTACAAGTCGTAGCATAGAAAAGCCATCCTGTACTTTTATTAGAAGTGAAAGTGATGTTTGGTCTTAGAATTAATAGCTCAACATCCCCTACTCTCAAATCCGCAAATAAAGATATTTAACTTCATGTTCAATCTTTGTGTTTTATCTATCATGCAAGCCCGCACAGGTTTGAATAAGGAGCTACGGGCTTGATCATTGAAGTCCGTGGGACTTGTACGGATTTTAAAATCAAAGTACAATTTTGCGATGTGCAAGCTTGAGAATGTTTTTCTATTAATCCTCATGCCCCCCCAATATGTTCCCCATCATTTACAGTGCTTTGCAGTGCTGGATTTAATATATATTGGCTTCTACAATGCTTTGTTTGCGGCCCTCAACCTCCGAACCCGTACAAGTTTTAACAAGGACGAGCCTGCGGGACTACGGGACGGAAAGTAAACCGTAAATGATATATCTGATTTGGGAGATGTGCAAGCTTGAGAGGGTGTTGCTATTAATCCTCATGTCCCCCATTATGATGCCTAGCATTTATGGAGCTTTACAGTGCCATCTTGAATTTATATTTGCATTTACAGTTTTCTGACTTTGCTGCCGGAAAACAAGATTTACGGGTGCAGGAAAAACGCTTGCGGCCGTTTACATGATGTGCGGCCGGCCGTAAGGGGTATATCCTTGCGGCGCCGTCCATTTGAATAGCAAGGTAGCAGTAGCTCTACACTGGGCCGGAAGATGGCCGCAAGGAATCGCAGCTTTGCGGCCATTTTACGGCCGTTAATAGAATGAGGCCCTTAGTGTTTAGAAGTCTGATATACGATCATACTCGCAATCCAGAAATGCAGAAATCAATTAAAATCAATAAATAAACTGATCTAGTGCAAGTGAGTGACCTGATATGTATTAACTCTTTGATTCTTGGGATCAATATAAAATGGAAATAAAAGGTAAAAAATATATATTTTTATTACAGATTTGTGAGCTTGAGACTGTTGTGCAATTCATTATAATGTATTTCATTGCTTTCCTGATATTTTAAAGTACAGTATTGTGTTTATATTTGCTATTACAGTGTTACAAACAGGTGTTTAACCCCCTTGTGGGTCCTGTCTAGTACTCTTAGAAATTTTTGATTCACTTGCCATTTACGGGTTTGAAGGAAATTGCGGGCTTGTTGAATTATTGTAATTGAATATGGCTTTTGCGTCTTTAGCACTGGTAACAGTTGTGGGTTTGAAACATCAAAGGAGATGATAGGACGGAGTTACGTTTTTTACAACCACAGTGATTTTGAGCCTGTAACTCTCAAATGGAATGCGAGTAGCAAAATGTTGCCAATTGAATATCAGTAACATTTACGGGCTACATTACAGGCTCCAGTAATTACAATTAGGCCAATTGAATGGGGGCAATTGTCTTGTTTAAGCTGTTTGTTCCAGTTGCTTTATTGACATGGAGGTGCCTTGTATGCTGATCAGATTATTCCAATTAGTCAATTCTCTGTCACTAAGGATTATTACATTTTAATTAATTGACGATCTGTATTCAAGGTCCCGCCTCTCCTACAGAAGCAGTAAATGGAAATAATATGGTGACTCCCCAGGGTTGCAAGTTAAAAAGATTAAAAGATGTTTTTTTCTTTTTTTAAATGTTATTTATTCTAGTTTTTCTAAATATCATACAGTGGTCCATTTTAAAAGAACATTAGAGTACCTGAATACATTTTAGTCATATCAAATTTTGAAACTTTACTTTGTCTCTTTAACCTTCTTGGCGGTATGATTATTTCAGTATATAGAATGTTAAAGCGGTACATTCTAAAATACTGACATAATCATACCGCCTTTAGACACCTCCTCCCTTTCCCCTTCTCCTCCTTCTCCTCCTCCATTTCCCCCCATCCCCCCTTATCTGCCCCACCTCCATTTCCACTCCTTATCCACTTATCCTCCTCCTCCCCCATTCTCCTCCTCCCCACTCATCCCCCTCCTCCCCCCACTCATCCTCATCCTCCTCCCCCACTCATCCTCCTCCCCCCACTCATTCTACACCTCCGCCCCACTCATCCTCCTCCCCCACTCATCCTCCTCCCACCCACTAATCCTCCTCCTCCTCCCCCCACTCATGCTCCTCTTCCCCCACTCATCCTCCTCTTCCCCCCTTATCCTCCTCTTCCCCCCTTCCCCCCTCATCCTCCTCTTTCCCCCCTTCCCCCTCAATCTCCTCTTCCCCTCTCACCCTCCTTTTCCCACTCCTCTTTCCCACTCACACTCCTCTTTCCCACTCACACTCCACTTCCCCCCCATCCCCTCTTATCCTCTTCCCTCCCTCCTTTCTCCTTCCCCCCTCTCTTCTTCTTAACTTTCGAGCAGCTCCTGCTGCTGATCGGAGGCTTGCAGCACGTCTTATGCCTGTCTCTTTAACCGCCATATGCTAATGACGTGACACGCTTGTGACGTATATGCCTGTTTCAGGAGCTGATCGGAGGCTAAGAAGACTTGAGAGGTGAGAGGGGGGAAGAAGGAAGAAAGAAGGAGGAAGGATAAGGCGGGAGGAGCAGGAGGAAGATAGGGAGGAGCAGGAGGAAGATGGGGAGGAGCAATGGTGTGCCCGGGGCGTCCCAGGCAAACTCGGCAACACTGGGCCCCCTCCACATCCTCCCTGCGGTAACCCTGAGTGTTACCAATTTAGGAAGAGAAGATTAACCCCGAGTCACACTCGGGATTACCGCTATGAAGGTTAAAGAAGAAACCTTTAGGTTTGAAAGTCCTGTAACTCATCCATGAAGGTTCTCCTCTAAATGGTAAGGAGAAATACAGAAAATCTGAATAAAAAAGTAACAAGTAAATCTGAGGAGCTTAAAGAGATGTATGTATTGACCAACATGAGAAGACTATCAGCACGTAAGTACTATGGGACACCAGCAACGGCTGCAGGCTTGAAATCTGGCCAAGTTACAGAGGTATTAAATCCAAGCAGGGCGCGAGTTATGGGCTTGAAATGCAAGCCCGTAAATCCTTTCCGCGTACACAAACTGTTAAGGGGCTGACAAGCCGCGAGTGCCTGTAACTATCCAATTGCTGAATAACTCAGTGAGACACAGGCCTCTCAGCCAATCAGAAGCAGTCTAGACTAATATGATTCACAGCAGGAGCTTATAAATTTCAGTTCCACATGCCCATGCGTTGACTGTGTTTCACTGGAAGTAGCACGCAGGTCCAGGAGTAGGAGGTTTGGTTTTTAAGAGTAGATGCTAAAGGGGAGTGGTACATTGTATAACCTGTTCCTTTTTTGTAGTGCAGTGGACCCCCACAGCATCATTCAGCCCCACAAACCCTCAGCAGCACCATTCAGCCCCCCAGAAGCACTATTCAGCCCCACAAACCTTCATTCACTGCCGAGCACCACCATTCAGCCCCACAAACCCCCATTCACCCCCGAGCAACACAATTCAGCCCCACAAACCCCCATTCATACCCCGAACAGCACCATCCAACCCCACAATCCCCCAGCAGCACAATTCACATCCCAGCAGCCCCATTAAGCCCCATAAACTCCCAGCAACACCATTCACACACCCCAGCAACCCCATTGAGCCCACAACCCCCCAGCAACACCATGCTCCCCCAGCAGCCCCATGACTCCCCAGCAACACCATTCACACCCAGCAACCCCACAACCTCCCAAGCAGTCCCATTAACCACCAGCACCAACATTCACCTCCCAACCCCTCCAGCAGCCCCATTCAGGCACACAGCCCCTCAGTAACACCATTCACCCCCAGGAGCCCCACAAACTCCCGAAGGCAGACCCATTCATTGAGAGGAGGCATCATCTGATGACTGAGAACTTTCTGGCCGGGCTGCTATTGATTGGGCTGGTCACAAGCCCCGCCTCCTCTACTCTGGATGCATCGCAAGCCCAACAACAGTCTGTCCCCTCCTCTCCTCCCCCCATGCCTCTGCCACCACCACCCATGGTGCCACTGCCTCCCTATGGCCACTATTTGTGTTCCCAAATGTAGATGTGATGAGTGAGATGTATATGCAATTCTATTGATATTTTAGAGTCCACAACAGAGCCCCTGGGAGTGAGAAAGGGTTAATACAGCATGAGTTTCATGTTTTTGCATTGCTATTTAATGAGGTAGTGTATCTTTAATTGCTTTATGCATGTTGCCGCATGGCTTTTCATATTTGCATCTGCATAACCATTGCAACATATGATAAGAAACAAATATTTTTATACTGATTTCATTTTATTGGGGGATTATTGTGCAAGTAATTGTAATGCATTTCCATGCTTTCCCCATCTTTTAAAGTGCACTGGTGTGTTTATATTGTCCTTTGCAGTGTTTATAAGTTGTTTTATTTGTATCCCATAATGTTTTTTCTTCCATTTGTGGTTTACAGGCTTGAACACCATTTTGTCTTTGCAAAATCGTTGTAATTTAATAGCGAAATTGGAACATAGCAGTTACAGGCTTGAAAGAACAAAGGATTTGCGGGCTCGCAGTTGACTTTTTCTCGACAGCGGGTTACTTTGCTGGCTTAATTTAATAGCCGCAAGTGTTGCGGCCTTCGATACGGGCTACAGTTTTACACGTTAGGGGAATTTAATGGGGCTGTATATATACCTACTGTACTTTCCAGTGATTGAGCTAGAGAATGGAGGGCCCTGGTGCAAATAAAAATGTTGTGCCCACTCGGGGGGAATGTAAAATATGTCTTGTGCTGGGCCCTGCTGGGACCAAATCAGTCAGTGCTCCTGTCTGTCTGCAGCACAGCTCCAGGGTGCAGGAGCTCCACTTTCCTGCAACATCCTCTATATATATATATATACACACACATATATACACATATATAAACATCCCCCCCCACACAGCAGCCACCCCTCATTGCATCCATCCCCGCACAGAACTTAACCCCTCTGCATTCCCACCTCACATAGCACCCACCCCAATATCCTTTTTTTGCTCCCTCAGAGAATCCATCCCCATGTACTTTGCTGCCACTTTGCAACCCTTGCTCTCTTACATTATTCCCTGATACACATCCATAGCATGCTGAACTTTTCCACACTGCCACCTGTTGGAGCTTCAGTAGGAATGCTCTTTTTTAAACAGGCACGCACACATTTCAGGCTTGGGGGGTGGTCAAGGAGGCACAGGGGGAACCCAGGGTATCCCAATGTGGTCTAGGCAGGTTGGGTCATGTTGGGAGGCCCCTACACTCCAGAAAAAAGTTAAATGCAAAAACAAATGTAATTACAAATCATAGGGCCCCCCAGAGGAGGGCCCTGGTGCACTGCACCAGCTGCACCACTGGTAGGTCCTCCCCTGGTACTTCTTCCAAAGAAGACCATTAGAGTAATCAACTATGACTTACTTATTATGCAAATAACATAAATATAGACAAACAATAAAATACCTGATTAGCTTAGACTGTTTTGAACACTTTTTACTTAAAGATGTTATCACAAAGTTTAGCAGGGTGAGAATTCACTTTCTTTCTCTCAGTTTAGCTTCTTTAGTGTATAATCCATGAAACTGCATTACATTTTTTGCTAGCAATCTGCAAATATCAATGTAGCACCAACCTCAGAGTTTAATATATTGGTTCACCTGTTATTGTCTCTAAGGCCCTATTATATCCATGTGAACATATTTCAGAACTTTGTACACAATATCCTGACAAATGGTTGTGTTGCTCTTATCTCCAGTACAAGTGATATGTTATAATGAGTACAAGAGTATAGCCCGTCTGAGTTGCATTATCTGTTTATTCCACAAGACGGAGATAAGAAACACAGTTCAAACTCAAAGACTAACAAATCACTGTAAGAAAGGCTTTTTTAAAGGCACTATTCCAAAAAATGGGAATTGGGCATATTATTGAAAATTAAATGCTAGACCAAGGATTGCTAATCTCCCACGGTGTCTAAATGAAGTCATTGATATTATACAAATAGGGAATAAATGTGACAATTGATATAATTTTAATGGTTATATATATCACAACGGCGAAGATAAAAGCTGGTTAAAAAATACAGGATTAACACATAAGTTAAAAGAGGAAAAAATGTATGGAAAAATGAATACCTCTTAATTATCAAGAATGAATATTTGGAGGCCCTTAATACTGTGTCTTTTTTTCAGAGAAATTACTCAATTGTAAGTGTGCACCAAACCATAAAAAGTCCTATTTTAACATCCCAAATTGAATAAATGCCATGTAAGGGATATAATCAAATTTAGAAGATTAGGGACCTGTAATGGAAATACAATGGCCAAAGTTACTACCAAAATATTATTATTGAAAATAAATCTTACACTTGAGTGCTTGATCAGAGCTGCAAATGCAGTCCTAAAATGAAGTCATTGACATAAGTAATGCTTAACTCAAAAATGTGTTAATTGTGGAGTTTTATAGGATTTCAAACAACACTACATACCAATGAGAAACTTAAATAGTGTTTTCCAGAACCTCCACTGCTACCTACAGACAACCCCCTAACCTTAAATAGCAGATAGTTAGGACTTCCTTCACCACTGCAACAACATGGGGTGTCTCTCCATGCCTACAAAAGAGATGAACTACCTGCACACACATATGTATGATGGATAAGGTACCATACGGTGACCAATATTGGGATGAACTCAGATTAAATATTAACAAGAAGGAAACAGAAACTCCAGTTTGATCCCATTTCTGTCAAAATAGGCCCAGCTTTAAAGATCTGAGAGTCACCATATTGATGGGAAACTTTCAGAAACAGAAAGATTTGGAAAGTTACATTTATGAGGACATTTTTCTTTTTGACTCATGGATTTAATCATGGCAAGAAATTCCTGTCACATTATTCTGAATACGTTTATAATATTTTCACTTTGTAGTATATTAGAGCCTGCCAATGAGCCCACCAAAAATGGTCTTAAACATTTGTTTTAACCCAACATGATAAAAGAAGATGTGGTGTTCATTTGATGGCACAATGTGAATCTTCTCTCTTCACACCATCACTGTGCTGTTCGTCCTATTTGTCTGTGTAATGTAATGCCAGATTACCTTCGGGGTGAAGGGATCATGAGATCTAGAAAGCTTGCACTGTAATCTTAGGTTAGCTGTTAAAGGCATCAAATTTGACTCCACTATAATTCCTGTTTTTTCCCCAGGCTAACATGATACTACTTAATTATCTACATACTGTGACAGAGTTATCCAAGGGTTTATGTGAGCCACTGACTCTTCAAAGCTCTCTTCTCCAGTACTACTATAGTCAACTTTCCAGCTCACGTATTTAGCTGCACCTGGGCAGCCCTGATTTAAGACTGCTCCTTGAGTATGGGAGGGGCTGATTGTTTGCAGCCTGTCTGACCTGGAGAAAGACACACAGTGAGACAGCAGACTGCAGATTATGACCACTTAGAGCAGAGTGGACACCTGGAAATCTAAAGAATAATATAGGCTAGGGATTTTTAGCAAACTATTGTATTGTTTGTTTTGTTCTGTCCTAGTTTAGCTGGTTGGGAGCTGGTTAGTGGTCATTGATTTGTTTTGTTTGTTATTTTTTTTATCAGCGGAAATTTTTTTAGTAAAAGGAAAAGTGTATACAGCCTCTTGTATTGTGTCCTCCATCAAAGTCTGAAACACCGGCACAACCCCAAATGAGACTGTGAACTTGCCACAGTTCATAAAATTGGTGACAGATCTTTTCACAGTCTGTTTTCGATCACCATAACTGCAGTATTGTAAAGGTTTGAACAATTTCATATAAAATCTGCCTGAATATGGAGTAAGTGTTATCAGCAGAGGAAGGGTAATACACGCTATATTCATCCACTCATCCCCAATTTATGGATACATAATCAGTGATTTTTCTCCAGTGAGTGAAATCTCTACAATCCCTGTATTATTCTATGGTGTCGCATATGGATGTGACAGTGTACTCAATGCAGAGATTAGTTTATCATTATAGTAATACTACGAAATTGCCCGTCAAAAATGACGGGAGTAAAATTGTAAGCCAGGCAATGCTGTTTGCCACACAATGCGAGGCTATGGGCCCTCTGAGCACCTTTAGCACTCAACGTTCCTGCTTTTGAATGATCACCTTCGGCGGCCCTTGCAAGCCCCTCAATGAGCACCTTCGGCACTCATTGCAAGCCTCTCACCCTGTGTACTTTACAGGCATTGTGCTTGAGTGTTACTGCTTATAGGCTCATTTTTATGTCCTACGGGATAGTTTTACACCCTTCTGGCTAGTTTTACGCCCTTTAGCCTCGTTTTCGTCGTGTTGCCTTTTTTTCGGCAGCCATTTTTATTCTTGCTAAGGCGATTTTCAATTGTGAAAAAATGGCAAACATGGCTCAAATTAACTCACATCCGGCTCCATGGCTCTCCCCCTGTGCTGTGTGTGAGTGTGTAAGTTAATTTGATGCATATTTGTTGTTATTTTCAGGTGTTTGGAGTTCCGTGGTTTGGACGTTAAAGTCAGATTTTTGCGAGGCGCACAGTGCATGTATGAATGTTTCGGTCCTAAGTCATACGGGTCGTAAGTCCTGCATGCACTGTTGGGAATGAGCACCTGCGGCACTCATCACGATCCCTGCAATGAGTGCCTTTGGCGCTCATTGCAGCCTAAGTCCTGCACTATATATGTGATAGGACCGTGGGCTAATTTAATAACTAAACATGTTTACAATTTTAGATTCACAATTTCATTCTATAAATTAGCTATTGACATTAGTTTTAATTGTTTATACAATAATTACATGGAATAAGATATAAGAGGCAGCATATAATGCATCTGCTTTCAAGGTTTTTGGGCAGTGAAGCCCCAGATTTGGACATTTTCAGGGGACAAATGCTTTGTTAATTATATCTGCATGCTTGTAATAAAGATTAAGACCTTTTACCATTATTCATTTTTGGTGCCATTTAGGTCTATCCAAATTCATGAAAACATAGACATTTGGCCCATCTTCTCTGTCCATTTTATTTAGCTAAAATGTTTTACGCTCTTTATAATGAAACTAACTTATTTTGTTGGTGTTCCATGAGGTGTCCTTTTAAACCCTTGTGCAATATTCAAAAGGCTGTTTAATAATATTTGTCACGCCTTCCTTCAAGTAGTTATAGAAAATAACTTTAATAAAATTCACATATGGTCAGACGTTTCTCGGAACACCTCTTATCGTTCCATTTTCCGTTGGTGAACATCTCCACACACCGCTCCACCCCTTTTTCATTGTTGGGTTCTCCATTATTCCAGTTGGTGTAACTAAGTGCTTCCCCATTTATATATCTAAAAATGCGTCTTGTTTGTAGGTCAGTTATACCGAGGAATGCAAGCCTATTGTGCTGTGAGACTATAGTGGCCACAGCCTGGTTCTCCTCAGCATTTCGTGGTGCAGCCAGTTGACCTCCAGCATTGGCACATTGTACTTTTGCATTGTCATAGTTAGTTTCCACACCATTTGTAACATAGAGTTTGCTTCCAGCACTCGTCCCTCTAGAGAAAAGAACAGCTGTAATGAAAAGAAATACAGCATTTAGTTATCTAAAGAGTCTGCAGCCTACAGATCTTGAGCAGCGGTGTTGAATGTTGGTCTTCAATAGCCTAGGATTTATGGATCTCTTTCCTGGATTATAGGTGATTTTGTTTGTTTCAGTTATTTTGATTGAGTCAACTCGAGATTAGCAGAGGGATTCATAAATATGTGGCCACTGTGGTCTAGAAGTCAACACCCCTGCTAGAGTCAAATGTGGGTCAGTACAAATGATATGACCCGATAGCAAAGCAGCAGTAGGATGCACCAAGCCTGAGTAAGTAATAGTTTTACCAGCCACATAATCACCAACAGTCAATTAGGATATAACTCTAAATTCAAATCAGTGTCAGTTTGCTTAATTTATATTCTATGTTTTGTCACCTTAGAAGGGATATTGGATGCAGGTAAGACATTAATAGCCCTATAAAAATTCCAGCCTCATAGATAAGAGGCTTCTACTTAAACCCTACGTGCTGCAAATTTATAAAAGTTACGACGCTATTAAATTAGCTCTGCTGCAAGCAACCTGTGTCCGTATCAACACGGAGAAAATCTACATGAGGAGTGACAGCCTGCAGGATCATCTCATCAATTGCTGTGGGGGTCCTAAACAGGACCTCCGTGCCAGTCCCACACATAAGCCCTGCCGTGGGGGGTACTCCAACTACCCCCCCCCCAGCACCTAAAATTAACCCCCCTCTATGCGGGGGTCCCCATCGAGACCCCGATGTGTCCCCACATTAATCCCATGCTGCAGGGGTCCACACTTTGGTCCTTATCAAGCCTAGTTCTTCAAAAGAGCATAATATGGGGCTACAGTTGGGAATTAATACAAAATGGCTTTGTCTGAATATTCTTTGTGATCATTTAAGTTAAGCTTTTGCACAAAACTGAAATGTAAACAAAATATATCCAAGATTTGGTATCATTATCAGGTAATGTAAAATATTATCAAATGCCCTACAATGGCACTTCTGGAATTGTTGGGTTCTACAGAGCTTCTGCATAAAGGCACTGGAATTGACTAATGGGTTTATACAACTTGTATGAAATGCCTCTTCTGACCCATTGGATTCAAGAACAAATGTATTGCAAAAATATTTACAAGGGAAACCGTTATTATGAATTTGTTGACAATACAGTTAAGTATCCTCACTTCCAATGTATTCTGTATGGTCATGGGGGTAGGAACCTGGGGGGATGAGGGGTACAAATCCCCCTCCAGATTTTTGAATGTTTATGTGTAGAGAAGCAGTTGTGTGGTATTTCTATACTATACTATATGCGGTATCACCCCTCATATTTTCTTTGGCTCCTACACCCATGTGTAGGGTCTATTTAAAGAGAGTTAAAGTTTATCGGCACATGATAAATAAGTCCCATAGAGTTGGATATATTTTATGCTTTAACTCCACTTAAATGGCAAGTTCCACCTAAATCCATGTTGATTTTATATTTCAGAAAATTATCTCTCTTTGTAAAAGTCATGAAAATTGCTTAGTTTGCCAGTTAATTCTCCACGTTTGGGGAGAGCAGAAAGCTCCCATTTTAAGTTTCATTTTTGGCATGGACACTTAGAATAAGTTGGTTGGGTCAAATATTTAAGAGCCAATTATACAGCAGCTGAGCTCTAGGCTGTGACAGTTACATTAATTCTTCTTTGTCCTTCAGCAAGTCATATAACCTAACATACAGAATTTTTGTAGCAATAAAATCCCAGTGCTAGAATTTTTACACGTGTATTTGAACTTCTGTAAGTGATCTATTTAATGTAAGAGCAGCTTTTATTTAGTTGAAACTCCCCCTTTGTTGTTGCACAGTCATTCAGTCGTATCCGACTCTCCATAACTCTATGGAGACATCTTACGTGCCTGTGCTTAACCATAAATTTTTCTTGGCAAACATGTGGATCATGATTTTTCTGACCTCTCTGCTATGACCTGCCTATCCTGGTGACCCTACATTGTACAGCTCACAGCTTCATTAAGATACACAAGCACCTTCACCACAACAAGATAGTGATCCAAAACGTATCCCCAATTTGATGAACCCATCCCACTATGTTAATGTCTACGAATATTTTGATTGTTCATACTATAGCACTAACCTTTCTTCAGTCCTGCGATGTTGGATTGTAAGCTATTCAGTCGTCCATCCATGGAAGAGACTTGGAGTTTTAGAGAATCAAGCACTTAAAGAGAGAGTTGACAAGTCAAAAATATACTTTTCTACTGGTCCCAAAAGAATTATTTTCTTCATAGTTGTCCAATAAAAAGAATAGTTTGATATATGTGATTTATTTATAAGTATAAATCTAAAATATGGGGCTTCTGGCGATGATTTCATTCAAAGACAAATGTCTCACTTAGTTTGATTCAGTAACATTAAAGAGTCAAGGAATCGCTGAAATGGCTGTTGCAAAATCAGATAGAATATTTAAAATCATGTGGGAAATCATATGTTTGTTATTTCTTGTATAGCCTTCAATGTCCTCCATCAAACAACTGCATAAATTATGAGGATGGATTATTGTTTGAACAGTCAGTCATCTGCTTCATGTGACCATTCAGCCAAGTGAATGGAGCTTGGTTGAGTCTGACCTTTAAGAGAGCCAAGTAGCTGCAAGTTCTAGCGATACTAAACTAAAGGTTATGTCATTATCTATCTCAAGTAACAATAGGGTGGATGGGAGATTTGAAGCCTGGTAGTTACCAGTCTTTTATTTGCTATACTCAGGGTCTTTTCTGTGAATAATGAGTCTGGCAATTCACATTGAGTGACCTAATGAAAGCTTGATAGATAGGTTCAATTGCATGGATTCCGTCAAAGGGATTTCCCATGAAGGAAAAATGAAAGTTAATATATAGGCAGTTATACTTATGGACTCTGAGTTAGATACTAAGGCCCCATTTTCAACTGAGCAATTTTTTGTTACTGGAGCCTGTAATGTAGCCCGCAAACTAATTTGCTATTCAATTGGCGTCTTTTAGAGAGCAAATGATCTGTGGGTTACAGGTTGAAAATCACTGCGGTTGCCAAAATCGTAACTTCCAACCCACCTAAGCCTTTGATCATTCAAGCCCGTAAGTATTACAATCGCAAATCACTATTTAATTGCTACAATTCCTCAAGCCCGCAAGTGGTTTCACACCCATAAATGGCAAATGTAGAAGAAAATCCTACAACTACGAGATAGGACTTGCAAGGGGGTTGAACGCCTATTTGTAGCACTGTAAAAAAAAAATCAATACTGCACTTTAAAAGACAGGGAAAGCGATGAAAGACATTAGAATTAATTGCACAACAGTCTCAAGCTCGCAAATCTGCTATAAAAAAATAGTTTTTCATGTTTCTTCTGTGTCATATCAATCTCAGGGATCAAGAAGTTAATACATATCAGTCCACCCACATGGTCTAAAACAGTATTTTTATTATTTTGTACATTGATGGATTGCGAGTCTGATCGCATATTGGACGTCTAAACGCTAATTGATTAACATTTAACCTCCATGTTTTACTGACGTAATGATGGAGGTCTAATTTACTATTGGCTGTTCCTAAATCGGTAGTTACGGCCTTGCTTAATTGATAGTCAACACGCTCTAAAATTCTACTTACAAGTGCATGGTTTACTGTTTTGGCTTTTGGCCCTTAAATTGTGGGTTTGTTCAATTGAATCGCTCTGTAATTTGAGCAAATTTCAGGCCCTCATTCAATTGCAATTTGGCCAGTTGAATAGGGGTCAAAATAAGCACATAACATTTTTTTTTTAAAGACATTTTTAGTTAGTAAACATCTATCCAAAAGCAAGGTTTTCACTAACTAAAAACTTCTTTAAAAATAATATGTTATGTGCTTATTTAGAGCCCTATTCAATTGGCCAAATCGCAATTGAATGAGGCCCTTATAGTCTGTATAAAGTAATCTGCGTTCTTGCACTTGAATAAGGCCCAAGGTATTGAATCACATAAACATGTTAGGAATTTGGTAATATTATCATCAAAACTGGTTAAAATTTGCTTTTTACTCATTATATTAAGCGTGTTGTTACAAAGCTAATTAAGTGATCTCACAAATAGCACTGTGATTGCCACTATGTTATTTTAAGGCTCACTAACTTCGTATTAATTCATTATAGAGTTTTTGTTAATTAGTTAGATTAAGCAAATAATTGTTAAACATGCAGTGATTGATATAATTTCCCATCTTACTTACTATAAAGTTGGTTTTAATTCCCCCTGCTGTATGTAATCTATTGTTGTAATAATAAAGTAAGTTTTTATTCAGATAGAGTCTTTGTATATCCTATGCTTAACCTCTTTTGACTGCAGAGTATATAGGTTTACAGCCTTATTATATTGCAATTCGGACAATTGAATAGGGCTCTATTTAGGAAACATAGCATATTTTTTTTACCGAAGTTTCTAGTTAATGAACTTCTATTCAAAAGCAAGGTCTTCACTAACTTATAACTACTGTAAAAAAATATGCTGTGTGCTTAAATAGAGCCCTATTCAATTGGCAGAATTGCAATTTAATAAGGCTGTTAGTCATTAACTCCATCGATTCATCAAAAATTTCTAAAATAATATACATTGTCTACAATATGTTCAACCCTCTTAGTGACAGACAATCTATTTTATTTGAAAGGCAGCATATGTGGCCTCACGGTGCATTAATCATTTTTATTTTACACAAAACAAAATGGTAAAATCTATGTAAACATTCAATTAATTGGTAGTAAAGCTATAGCTATTGAGATTTTTTTAGGAGTACAACAGTGTATTATTTGCTAGTTTTATAGAAATGTAGTAGACGATATGTTGTTGAAGAGAGGCATGCCCACCACTCTAGAACGCAGGCTGGGGCAGAATGGGGAGTGCCTGAGGGAACCCGTTGCCCACCACTGATCTATCTGATGGTGCAGAGCACAAGTGGCAATTTTGTTTCCTCTTGATGTTGCTCTGCTCTTTATAATAGTAAGGATAATATTTTGATGGGACTGACGTCATTATAATGTTATGGAACTAAGCCGAATAAAAAAACTAAAAACTTAAATAATTCTAAGACTTACACAACTCAAACCTCCAATTAAAATGGGACTGGCTGTATTGTAATGTTATGGAACTAAATAATAAAAGTTGAACTGCAAGAGTAGGGCAAGTAGTGTATGGTGGCACTTTTATTTAGCTGCTTATTTCCTATTTTTTTTAATAAGTTAGAATTTCTATAATATAAATATTCAAAGCTAATTCAATTAGTTTATTTAGGATGCAATTCTGTGATTGAAGTAGTGCCTATGTTACTAGGGTCTTCTATGCATAAGGTGTTTTGTGAATTATGAAAATGTTTGCCTTAGAAAAGTGAAATCAACCCCAGAACATAAAATCTGTTAATAACAACCTTGTCCGATTGTTTTTTTATTTATTTTTTGTGTTTGGCTTGCTAATAATAGTATAGCGCTGATACTGATTGGTAGATGTAATTTCTATATATTGGTATCTCATTGTTCTATTTGTGTACCTGGAACTGCACTGTCGCCCTTGTCTCCTTTTTGACCTTGAAGTCCTGGTTCTCCTCTTACACCTGGAGACCCTACAATTCCTTGAGGGCCCTCTGGACCAACTAGTCCTGGAGGTCCTGAGAAAAGAAGAAATGAGTATATTAATAGTGTGATTACTTTTTATCCCCCCATTGACAGGTATTTTGTTGGGTTCTGTCTACATACAGGCCCTTCTGTTTATTGATAAAAGTAAAAAACAAGATCTCCTCGTGGCTTTATCAAACAATTTGCCCCATGTGGATGATCACTGGAACACATTGATAAATAACTACATTAAATGGTACTACCATATTTTGATAATATAGTATGTTTACCTATCTCTCCTTTATCTCCTTGTGGTCCTTCCTTCCCATCTATGCCTGGCAATCCATCCTCTCCTGGAGCACCACAAGTTATTATGGAATAGCTGTTTGTATCTGGGTCTTGGCATATCTGGGTACTGGATGCCACCAAAGACACCCCCAGCAGGAGAACAAAAAGGGACTGGAGGAAAAACATCTCTCGAGTTTTTTATCTGCAGAGAAAAGAGAACCAAGACATTTGGTTTTAATCATTATACAGTAAATTGCCTATTTTTATTATTATATTATAATATCCATTTCTTATTGTCTTATCTTTTCTGTTAAGGTTAATTTAAAGAGAGATTTTGCAAGAGAAAACTTAAAAAAATATATGTTATTTAGATCCTTGTAATGAATGCTTTTAGGGTAAGTGTTGTGTGGCACATTTATTGCGACCAACTATAATGCTGACATGTTTTGTGCTTAGAAGGAAATGTAATCCAACATTTCCAGTATTCTCCTTTGAAAAATGAATTTAGAAAATGTTTTAGATACAGCATTTCATTTATTAACTATTACATATAATTATTCTTCCTGAGAGATTACTTCAGCTTCTTTATCAACTGGGAGGTTCTGTGTAAGCTGATGAGATTCCTATTAGTCAATTGAAAGCACTAGCTCTAAGGATTATCACATTTTAATTTAATTAAGGTTCCCCCTCCACTGCAGAAGCAGTAAGCAGAAACAAAATGGTGATTCCCTACCATTTGTTTTAATACAATATTAGTTCCAATTCTTCAAAAGAGCACATAGTGGTCGTTTTTAAAAAATAATTCAAGTACTTGAATATGTTTTAATCATATCAAAGTTGGGACATTTACTTTATCTCTTTAAATAGGACATTTTTAGAAATTGAAAAGCCCTGTAACTCGTCTATGAAGAATTGTTAAGCTTCTTCTCTAAATGTTAATAAGATAAAGATAATATGATGGACTTACCTTTCCCTTCCGATGTAGAACTATAGCAGAATTCCAGATAATCGAAATAAAAAGTAAAAATTAAAATTAAGCCTGAGGAGTTTGAAGAGAAAAGCGTATGTATGGACTAGCATGTGAACACTATATATACCTACTGTTCTTCCTCCAAAGAAGGCCATCAGAGGAAATTATCTCTACGTATTATGCAAATAATATTAATGTAGAAAAACCATTAAATAACTGATAAGCTTAGATTGTTTTCAACATTTCATACTTAAAGATGTTATCACAATATTTATTGTCTGATTATTACGTTCTGTAATAAGTCTCACATTAAAAATGATATGATGGGAATTTACCTTTTCATTTATGGTGCCCGTTTTATAGAAGGTAAAGTTCTTATTACCTCGGTGAGAATTTCCTTTCTTTTTCTCAGTTTACTTTGCTTAAACTTATTTTATAATCTGTGAAGCTGCATAATATTTTTGCTATCAATCTACAAATATCAATGTAGAAAATATTTTGCACTCAATATCCTCACAAAATAATTCAATAAATATACATTTTTACATTTTTCTGTACAGTGGAATAATAGTATGAGTGCTGGGATTAAACTAAATTAATTACCGTGACCTACCATCCAAGGTGACCTGTTCTTATTCTACGTGCACATATGGTATATGTGGACATCCCTTTTAATACAACACAGGATTGAGAATTAAGTAGTTTGTGGATAACCTGCTGAGATAATATATTTTTTCATGTGTTTTGTGTATTGTTTTCTCTGATTTTTATTATTTAAGCTCTATACAGACAGGTGCCTCCAGTCAGTCCCGCCAGACTTTTATAATATAAGAAAATAAACTTTTCACAACTTTTCAAATTTATATCTTCTTTTTAAGGGCACACAGGTGTATAAGATTAGCAATGTTTTGGGCAAACAAACCCTTCCTCAAGCCCCAAAAAATAGAAACACATAAATTAATATATATATATATATATGTATATATATATATATATATATATATATATATATATATATATATATAAAATTCACTAAGTAAGGTAGGGTTTCAGCTTTTGCCAAACCCTCACACCAGATGTTGACCCTCATCATCACTTGGCTTTCAAACCTCTGGTTTTCCATAAGTCTTAAATCAGCTTTCGCTAGGTACTTCTTTGATCATTTTTTCACCCATCTGGGTCCTTGCCCAAAGAAAGGACACGGCTCTTTCACTGTTACATGACTTTCTACAAGACCTCATATGATTCATCCCATATCTACTAAACCAGGTCATTTCCTAAGTTCAACGCTTTTGGCTTTTGCTAAGCCCAATATTACCATGCCAAGGATCATCTGGCCCTCTAAGCAGGCCAGATGTCCGGCAGCACCTAACCACATTTCAGCTACCCCTTGTCGTAGCACCTGGCCACTTTTCAGCTATATAAATAGATATATTTCTATAAATATAGATAGATGATAGATAGATAGATAGATAGATAGATAGATAGATAGATAGATTGATAGTGGTGGAACAATTAATTTTGCATAAAATATTATTTATTAAAACAAGTATTATAATATTATTTGCTAGAGAATGGATTGTCAGGTGACTATCGTTTGAAAACAAGAATTTCTGGAATCTTTTGCACTCCCTATGTTGAAACCTTTGGGCAACTCTATTAAAAATGAGATCCCTTTTTTTTTATTTTGCTCTGTGTTCATCTCGGTTCTCTTGTGCAGGGTAACTATGATATAGAATGTATTACTTCATTGGCCATTAAGGCAGTCTTTTTAATATACCCCCCTTCTGATTTGCTTCTTTGTCATGACGAAGGTGCTTGTGTACTTCAATGAAGCCATGAGCTATACCATGTAGGGTCACCCAAGATAGGCAGGTCATAGTAGAGTGGTCAGACACACTGTGGTCCACTGAAGAAGTAGCTGTTTACCCACTCCAGTATCTATGCCAAGAAAACCATCTGGATTGGCACAACTGGACAAAAGATATGCCTAGAGTGCAGAGCTCCATAGAGTAACAGAGAGTTGTACAGAACTAAATGACTGAACAACAATTTGGGTTATCAGTGCCATCTTGTCATTACCATTTTCTGAGAATCAACAGAATCACATATAATACAAAATCACTGTATGAAATAAACTAAAATTAAATATACTTTTGGGGATAGACTGGCTTTGTATTTGTGTACCACATATATTCTGATCCTTTATAATGCTTTCGTTTTCTTTGATTTAGTTAAAGATTTATTTAATTTATTACAAATATTAATAGCAATGTTCTTCAAGATATTTTTTTAATTAATCTATAAATTAGTTGATGCAGATTTTCATGTGTTTTCCTATGAGACCTTCATAAAACAGACACAGAAACATGTTTTCACAACCTATAGATGCACAAAAATAATACAAAACCTAACAAAGCGATATTATTCTATTGCATTTCTATTCACCTTAGTTTACTTTTTAACATAATGCTATCACATATAATAGTTGTCAAACTGTGAGTCGTTGTCAAGCTAAGCGAGGGTCACAGTTATGGCCGCAAATGCGGACCTCGCAAAGCGAGGGCCGCATTTGCGGAGGTGGAGGCTCCAACATCCACTGCAGAGTACCAAAGGCTCACTGCAGGCCGCAAATGCAGACTCTCGCGAAGCAACGGGCCGCATTTGGGGAGGGGGACATAAACTGCAATGAGCAGAAGGCACATTGCAGGCCGCAAATGCGAACCTCGCAAAACGAGTGTCCGCATTTGCAGAGGTGGAGGCTAACTCACAGTAAAAAAAAACAAAAAAAAAACGGGACTTTGAAAAAAAAAAACACACCGCGGGACTTTAGAAAAAGATAATTACGAAGTCGCAAAAATACCAAGTTAATGGCCAAAACGCGTACATCCCCAAAAAAAAAAAACACTGAAAATACAAAAAAAAACATAAAATAAACTCACACACAGAATGGGGGGACAGCTACAACATCTGCCAGTTAGGTTGCACGCAAATTAAAGTAGAATTTAAGGAGTTTCGGAACTTGAACATCGGCTAAGCAAAGAAAAATAATAAAGGACAAAAAAAATGAAAATGAGGCTTCTCGACCACAAAGCGCGCAAAACACCGCCAAACTTTGCCAGGGACGTACGAGGTACAAAAATACACAGAAAGCACGGAAAATACTCGTGAGCCGCGTAACACATAGAATATCACCGCAATTTTACAACACTAGGTTGCAAATCTACACATTATGATTCTGAAATGGTGATTGATAAGATTTTATTAAACATTAGAAAGAACAGTTGATTTCAATTTAATATTTCAAGTAATTCATTTTGTTAACATCCCCAAACTGGATTTGGATTCATTAAAATGATTGCAGTTATAAATGTACTACTATGCATTTTTAAAGAACAAGATTTTATTTTGCAAAACTTTTAAAAAATGAGTGCTTCAAAGATTAAGAAAATATTAAGAGGAGAAAATTCCTGATATTTTTTGGATGTATCATTCAAAGCCAGAAGAGGGAGTATCTGATGTTCCATAGATTTCCATAACTCAGCTGGTTCGGTGCCCTGACAAACTCTAATTTGGTGGTCCCAAGATTACAGCAAAAAAAGTTTGTGCAGTGAATAACATTTCATTTGGTAATTAAAAATTAAAAGTTGACTTTGGAGCCCATATAATTTGAGATAGACAGAGAGCCCTGTTTGATTCTTCACCAATTTTTTCACCAAAAAACCAATTGTGACAATCATTTTACACTAAAACCCTCACAATGCTAAAATAAACTCTGTAAGCTCATAGATCATGGCATGGATTCCACTTATGTACAGTAAGTGGGATCAGTAACTGCTACAGGACTTAGGAAAATTCACATACAATTAAACGTTTTTCTCCACAATATCTATCATTCCATTTTCCAGTGGTATACATTTCCACGCAGTTTTCTGCACTTTTACCGTTAGGTTCCGCAGGATGCCAATTAGTGTAATCAATCAATTTACCATTTAAGTACCTAAAAGTGCCTTCTTTTTGCAGATCATTTATACCAAGGAATACAAACTTGTTATACTGTAAAATAAATGATAGAACTGCACTGTTCTCCTTATCATTTATTGGTGTCGCCAGTTGACCTCCAGCATTGGAGCATTTTACCCGTGCCTCGGCATAGTTGGCTTCTTGCTCATTGGTAACAAACAGTTTTTCTCCAGCACTTGCTCCTCTGTTGAAGAGAAGAGCTGTAAAAAAAGAGAAGGATTTCTGAAGAAAATGAAAATAAAAATTATAATTTTTTACAATATTTAGGTATAACATTCTGAAGCCAAGTTTGCTTAGTTTGAGATAATATCTTAAATAATAATTGTCGGGTTTATATTTTTATACTGCACTGAATGAGGACTACAAGAAATCCAAGAAATCCAGGATAAACAAATGAGATTTTTCATTCTTTACTGATAAAAAATTAGTCTAGCTAAGAATATAATTAGTGAAGTTTTTCCTAAAATATACTGGTCATGTAATAAAGAAAGCACACCAATGCAGTAGCTATTGGAATGGGGAACTTGGATTTAAAGTAAACTCTATACTGATTATCACATTTGCTATAACGCTAGAGATCATTTAGGTTCTAGGCAGAAAAGTATCTTGAGCAATACAGTAGAAAGTGGTGCTTGGGAATCCGTGAAGGAGACTCAACAAGGTGTATCTAGGTCACTAGATTTGACCATCATGTTCCAAAGTAACTGTGTTCCACTTTGCTACTTGCCTACACTTTGCGTCCTTCCATTTCTATATCTCCCTCATTCTGTTATTAAGTCTCAACTATCTCTAAATAGACGCTCCATAGACCTTACTCTCAAAATACTAACCTAACCTGGTTTTGAAACAGTTCTATAAATTAGTGCTGTGTTTTCTGTCCTGTTGCAGTAATCAGTGTACAGGTGAGAGTGGGTGTAGCTTGGCCTGTGTAAAGGTCTATCTGTGTGCATTTGTGTGAGGTTCTGTTTGAATCAGCTCTGTAAATCAGTGCAGTGTTTTCTGTCCTGTGCTGTAATCAGTGTGTAGGTGAGAGTGGGTGTGGCTTGACCTGTGTAAGTTACATCTGTGTGCATTTGTGTGAGGTTCTGTTTGAATCAGTTCTGTAAATCAGTGCAGTGTTTTCTTCCTGTGGGCTGTAATCCGGGTCCAGGTGATAGTGGGTGTGGCTTGGCCTGTGTAAAGGTTTATGTGTGTGCATTTTGTTGTGTTCTGTTGAATCAGTTCTGTGAGGCAGGGCAGTGTTTTCTGTCCTGTGTTCATTTATCATTGTACAGGTGAGTAGGCAGGGTCTATTTTAACAAGGGAAGAGCGAGCTTAGGAGCTTGCAATCATTTCTAGTGTAAGTGTAGTTAGTGTGTAGGAGATTGAATAAAAGGAGGAAATCCAAAGGAAAGGGGTATAATAAGAAAAAACAGAAAACAAACGTATATTTTTTTTTCTGTTTTTTTTGGGTTAAGGTGTAGAAAAGCAATATTTATACAAATACATTGATTTGTTTTCTCACTGTATTTGTGTAACTGATAATCATGAGTCAGTCCAGTGGCAACCTCACTCAGTGTACATCCTGCCAAATGTATGCACTACTGGAACAGATGATCCATGGTCCATACCTCTGTGAGAGGTGTGAGCATGTTGCCTCTCTGGAAGCTCAAATTGAAGATCTGGAGAGGAGAATTGCAGCACTTAGTGATATTGCTCCACTGGAAAGGGAGGTGGTGCTCACGGAGCACTGTTTAGCTGGGCCTAGTATGGAGGGAGGAGCTGGGGAAGTGAGGATGGCCAGGGTGGTAGCTGGGTTACAGTTAGAAGGGGAATCAAGGGGAACAAGAGGAGGCAGGCCAGTTCTGAGTTGGCAAACACCAACAGATTTGCCATATTGAGTGAAATTGTTGGGGGATGTCCATTCAGGAATGGCAATGCCAGATAGAGCTGTTCCCTCTAACAGCCGGGAGAACAGTTCTACTGGAGGAGAGGGAGGGCAGAATAGGCAGAGCAACAGACATGTTTTGGTGGTAGGGGACTCTATTATTAGGAAGGTAGACAGGGTAATTTGTCACTCAGATCCCAGCAATAGAACAGTTTGCTGTCTCCCTGGTGCTCGGGTTCGGCATGTTGTGTATCGGGTGGATAAATTATTGGGAGGGGCTGGTAATGAACCGGCGGTTTTGGTACACATTGGTACCAATGACAAAGTTAGTGGAAGATGGAGCGTCCTAAAGAATGGTTTTAGAGAACTAGGGAATAAGCTTAAAGCAAGGACCTCCAAGGTAGTATTTTCTGAGAAACTACCAGTGCCATGTGCCAGGGAGGCAGAAGGAGCTTAGAGAGGTTAATGCATGGCTAAAAAAGGGGTGCAGTGCAGAGGGTTTGGGGTTTTTAGAGCACTGGGCTGACTTCTCACTTGGGTACAATCTCTATTGCAGGGATGGATTGCACCTTAATGATGAGGGAGCTTTTGTGCTAGGGGATAGGATGGTAGAACGGCTGGGGGAGTTTTTAAACTTATAGGTGGGGGGGAAGGACTATATAGAAGTTTTGGGGTAAATAGGGTAGAGAGGGAAAGCGATGAATTAGTTACCCATGGGGGAGGAGAAGGGGGAGGGTTACAATAGACAGTAGGGAGGTATTAATAGGGGCCTCAAACACAGTGGCAAGCACTTCACAATGGCAGAGCCATAGCAACATAAAGTGTATGCTTGCTAATGCAAGAAGTTTGCCTGGAAAAATGGACGAGCTAGAATTATTAGCAGTACAAGAAAAATCGGGCTTAAAAGGCATTACTGAAACATGGTGGGATGGGTCTCATGACTGTACTGTTAATCTGGATGGTTATAACCTATTTAGGAAAGATAGGGGAAATGGTAAAAGAGGAGGAGGGATCTGTCTGAATGTTAAGCCTGAATTTAAGCCTATAGTCAGAGAAGATATTTATGCTGGAACTACCAGCATCATTGAATCTTTGTGGGTTGAGCTAAATAGTGGAGGAGCTAATTCTAAACGCATATTGGTGGGAGTATGCTATAAACCCCCAAATATAGCTGAAAGTGAGGAAATACAATTATTGTTACAGATTGGAAATGCAGCTAAGCACGGGCAAGTTTTAATAATGGGAGACTTTAATTACCCTGAAATAAACTGGATAAATGAGACCAGCAGCTCAGCTAAGGGGAGCAGGTTCTTGAGTACACTATGGGATCATTATCTGGCCCAGGTAATACAAGAACCTACTAAAAATGGGGCCATCTTGGATTTAGTCATCACAAGTAATATTGATATAATATCAAATGTTAAAATAGGGGAACCCTTGGGGAACAGTGATCAAGAAACAGTATCATTTGAGATTGAATACAAAAAACAAAGTTTTAAGTGGCCAAAAAAACCTCTAAATTTTAAAAGGGCTAACTTTAATGGGCTAAGGGCAGCAATACTACATATATGCTGGGACAAATAACTTACAGGGAAAAATACTGAAAATAAATGGACAACATTCAAATCCTTACTAAATAAACACACTCATCGGCATGTACCATGTGGAAATGAAATGAATAGGAGTAAATCATATCCCATGTGGCTTAACAATGACTTAAAGATCATGATGAGGAATAAGAAACATGCATTTAAATTATACAAGAAGGAGGGAATAGAGGCAGCTTTATGTGACTATAGGAAATCAACAAGGCTTGCAAAAGGGCTATTAGACTGGCTAAAATAGAAAATGAGAAGTCAGCTGCAAAGGAAAGTAAGACTAACCCTAAAATATTTTTTAAATATATTAATGGGAAGAAGGCAAGGAAGGAAGCTATAGGAACATTACAATGTGACACAGGCCATCTGATAATTAGTGACCAGGAAAAGGCAGATGAGCTAAATAGGATCTTTTCGTTGGTATACACAAGGGAGGTACCAGTGGTTGGGACACCGCAACATAATGGGGCTACACTTCACCAAATAACTGGTTAAGACAGGAAGAAATCCAAAAGAGATTGGAGAAAATAAATGTTAATAAAGCCCCAGGTCCTGATGGAATACATCCAAGGGTACTAAGGGAGCTGGGTTCTGTAATAGCCAAACCATTATATCTAACCTTTCAAGACTCACTCACTACAGGGTCTCTACCGGATGACTGGAGAAAAGGTGATACCTATATTTAAGAAGGGATCAAGAGCAAATCCGGGGAATTATAGACCAGTGAGCATCACATCTGTACTTGGGAAGCTTTCAGAAGGGTTAATAAGGGTCAGAATACAAGAATATGTCTATTTGAACAAGATCATAGGTAGCAGTCAACATGGATTTATGAAGGATAGGTTGTGTCAGACCAATCTATTTAGTTTCTATGAGGAGGTTAGTAGGAACATGGATCAGGGCAACTCAGTGGATGTAGTCTTTTTGGATTTTTCAAAGGCATTTGATACAGTGCCACATGGAAGACTAGTGAACAAAATAAGGGATACAGGAATTGCAGTAAATATCTGCTCATGGATCGAGAGCTGGCTAAAAGACAGGAAGCAAAGGGTTGTTGTAAATGGAACATACTCCGATCGGACTAATGTGATAAGTGGGGTTCCTCAAGGTTCAGTATTAGGTCCTCTCCTTTTTAACATATTTATTAATGACGTAGAAGTAGGACTCAAAAGTAGTGTCTCCATTTTTGCTGATGACACTAAGTTGTGCAAGGTAATAAAATCAGATAATGATGTACTTTCCCTACAAAGGGATTTGCATAAATTAGAGAAATGGGTGGCTAAATGGCAGATGAGATTTAATACAAATAAATGTAATGTTATGCATTTGGGAAGGAAAAATAGCCATGCCATTTATAATCTTAATGGAGCAATTCTAGGGGTATCAGATATTGAAAGGGATTTGGGAGTACTAGTGGACAACCACCTAGGTAGCAGTGCTCAATGCCAAGCAGCAGATGCAAAGGCAAGTAAAATATTAGCAAGGGAAGCAAATATAATTCTACCACTATACAAATCCCTAGTACGCCCTCATTTGGAATATGGAGTATAATTTTGGGCACCACTTCATAAAAATGACATTTTAGAGCTGGAAAAAGCACAGAGAAGGGCTACAAAACTAATAAGGGGAATGGAGGGGCTAAGTTATGAAGACAGACTAACCAAATTAAACGTATTTTCACTCGAAAAAAGGCGTCTAAAGAGGGGATATGATTACCTTATTTAAATACATCCGGGGTCAATATAAGGCTTTGTCAAGTGAACTTTTTGTAGCAAGAGATTTTCAACTGACAAGAGGACATCTTTTGAGGTTAGAGGAAAAAAGATTTCACCTTAAACAAAGAAAAGGGTTCTTCACAGTTAGAGTGGTTAAACTGTGGAATACAAAGGAGATGGTAACATCGAATTAGATAGACAACTTCAAAAAGGGGTTAGATATATTTTTGAATAAAGAGGACATTCAAGGCTATCCTAGATAACTAGCGAAGGAATATTGATCCATGGAGAAATTTGATCGCCAGCTTCTGGGGTCAGGAAGGAATTTAGCTTTTTTTCCCCTTATGAGACAATTGGCAAAGTTTCAATGTTTTTTTTTTTTCTGTTTGCCTTCCTCTGGATCAATTAACAATTAATAATAAATAGTCCACATATTAAAAAGGTCAATAGAGATCTAAAAAGGTTGAACTTGATGGACTAACTCTTTATTCATCCTCAAATACTATACTATTAATAATTATTTAACAACTAATTAATTAATAACTAATCCGCATATTGCAGATCAGAGAAGATCTTAACAGGTTGAACTTGATGGACTGAAAGTCTTTTTTCAACCTTAATTATTATGTAACTATGTAACTATGTAACCCAACATATTTGTTGTTGTTTAATTGTTCAGTCCTATCTGACTCTCCATGACTTTTTGGACCACAGCACATAAGGTACATCTGACAGTCAACCCCCCTCTGAGCTACATCTATCTCATGCTCATTCCTTCAATGACGTCATCTATCCATCTCCGCTTCTGCCATCTGCTTCTTGTACCTTCAATCTTTTATAATCAAACCTTCTAGTGAACATTTTTTCTTGATTTCCTTTTCCTATTTTGCTTTCCCCTTTATTAAGATAATGTAGCATATTGAAAACTTTACAGATTGTACATAAATAGACAAATATTATATAGTACAATAAGTAAAATACATACAATAACAACAACAGAAAAAATAGAAATAAAAAAAGAAAACAATACACAGTAAGCGCCATGGTCTGAGTGCCGTCGGAGTTCACGGGTCGAGGGGAGAGTTGGAAGGCTGAGGGCAATTAATATGCATGAGCAGGTCTATTCCAACAAAATATCCTCGATTTCCCAGGAATCCCACATTTTCCATTTGATCTTATTATTTTTTATCATATTGATTAACATAGGATACTCATAAAATTCACGATTATGCAATATGATATTAATTTGTTCTGACCAAGTTGGAATTCTTCCCTTCTTCCAGCATCTCACTAATAATCATTTGGATACTATCAAAATCTGTATAATGAGTGCTCGAATTTCAGGGCTACATTCTGTAGGAAAAAAATGGAAAAAAACATTCTCTACATTTAGGGAAATCTTTACCTTCAAGAATCTAGACAATTTAATGGAACACATCCTCCAATAGGTCTGTATCTTAGGGCAGAGCCACCAAATGTGAACATGTGCGCTAACTAGGCCACAGTTTCTCCAACAAAAGGACTGTTTCTCATCACGTGTGAAATAACTAATTGGGGATGGAACCATATACCATTTGTTTAACATTTTTGAAAATACTTCTCTATATGAGGCATTTTTTATATGTTTCCCAGTAAATCTGAAAGCTTTATGCCAAGTTTCAACCGGCCAAGTACTGTCAAGATCCTTTTCCCAAGAAACCATCTTGGAGGTTTTATTATTTTCGGTAATTTGTTTCAAGATAGTGAAACACTTAGATATCAAAAGCGACCTGTCCGAAGTGGCCATTAGTTTTTCCAGAGGTTTAACTACAGCATTAATTTTAAGATTCAGTTTCTTTTCCAGAACAAGTGATTTTATCTTGGAATATTCTAGCCAAAATCTCTTTGGGAGGTTGTATTTTATAGTTAGTTGGTCAAAAGATGCCATATCACCATCTATAGAAAGATCTTGTAAACAATTCAGTCCGTGGTTAGACCACAAATTAATTATTGTCTCCTCATTAATAATAAGGTGAAGTGGTAATATTGGGCAATGTGAAGACATTAAATCGTATTTTTTATTAATTATATTCCAAGTAAGCAACACCTCCCCCACAACTGTTGTGCCTTGCTCAAGATCTTTCTTTTGAGACTCAATGAAGATTAACTTCTTGAGATCTTTAGCCTTAACTAATTATTTTTCAATCTCGATCCAAGCATAACTACTGCGCGGATCCAACCATCTCATCATATGTGCCATCATAGTAGCTTCATAATAGAGTTTTATGTTTGGGTAGCCGAATCCCCCTTTCTCAAAGTGCCTAAACATAGTACTTTTGTTTACTCTGACTTGTTTACCCAGTTGTATATATTTGTCAATTAATGCTTGAAATCTTTTTAGCAGATAATTAAGTAATTTTAGGGGTATACAACGAAACAAATGATACATTTTTGGAAGCAAAGTCATTTTTGTTATTGCAATTCTACCTGCATATGAGGCTTTCTTATCTTTCCATTCATTTATTAGGGCAACTATCTTTTGATAAAGGTTATTGTAGTTTTTAACAATTATTTATTTTAGGTTTGTAAAAAAATCTATACCTAAATGTGTAATTTTATTTGTGTGCCACTTGTATGGATAAGATTGTGACAAGTTATTTTTTTCAAGTGAAATATTAATAGACAAGGCTTCAGATTTTGTAATATTAACTTTGTGGTCTGAAACTATACTGTATAAATTCAAAATTTCCTGAAGGGCTCTTAAGGAGTGTGCAGGATTAGTTAGACACAAAACCATGTCATCAGCAGAGAGAACTGCTTTGTGTTCCTGATTATTTATGTTTAGACCCTTAATATTCACTGATGACCTGATAGCGTCCACCAATGGTTCCAGCATCAAGGCAAACAATAGCGGAGACAGGGGACAACCCTGCCTCATGCCATTAGTGATTTGGAAGACCTTGGAGCTTCCCCCCCAAAACCACTACCGAAGCAGTGGGATTGGAATACAAAGCTCGGATAGCCTTCCTACCAAATTCTCCCAAGCCAAATTTCTCCAGGGTCTGATGCATATATCTCCAGCTCAGCCGTCAACTGCTTTTCCGTATTGAGGGAGAGGAGAACTGTAGGAATCCCTCTCACCTTAGAAAAGGAGTTCAAATTTTACATTCTCCTACAATTTTCCTCTCCCTGTCTGCCCACCACGAATCCTGTTTGATCCGTGGAGATTAAGTTCTTAATTACAAAATTTAGCCTGGAGGCCAAAACTTTGGCGTAGATTTTCACATCTGAAATCAGCAAAGAAATGGGTCTATAATTCCTACATTCCATTAAATTTTGCTCAGGTTTGGGAATAGTTATAATATTATCGGACAACATTTCTACTGGTGCCAAACCTATTTCTTTGATTTCGTTAAATATATCTCTCATATGCTCAGCAATTTCTGTTATACATATCTTTGAAAATTGGTTGTTGAAGCCATCTGGCCCACGGGCTGTATGCAACTTTAGATTTTTGTAACCACCAAGGAAATCTCGTCTACTGTTATTGCTCTATTTAACGTTTCAAATTGTACACTAGTGATTCTAGGAAGTTTCAACTGTTCTAAACATTTCTCAATTATGATTGATGAAGTAGCTTCCCCACCTCTTTCCTGTTTCAGATTGTAAAGTTTGTAGTAATAGTCCGCAAAAGCATTTACTATGCCCTTCGGACTAGAGATTGTGTCTTGACCCTGTTTAATGGGTCCTATTCTATTGTTTTTGATTTTAGACTTAAACTTTTTTGCCAATGTTTTCCCCACTTTGTTTCCATAATGAAATTAATTCTGCTGCAGTTTCCACAGATTTTTATCATAAATGATTCTATTGATTTGTCTGATTTGTCCCTGAATATTATTGATCTCCTCCATTAGCTTACTGTTAGGCTTTATTTTATTTTCCATCTGTTGTTTGGAGAGATTTATATACAGAGACCTCAAAGGAAGGCCTCTTTGTTTTTTAATGATAGTGAAATGTCCTATCAGAAAGCCTCTAATGAAGGCCTTTTGAGCATTCCAAGTGTAATTTTTGAAGCAACTGAATTTACATTATTCTCGTTAAAAATGTTTAACTCCTCTCATAATATTCTTCTCTATGATTCTACTTCTATCAGAGAGTTATTGAGTCTCCACTGTGGTCTAATCAAATATTTATTTTCTGTCCTAATTTTTAAAGTAATAGGGGCATGATCTGTTTAAGATATAAGGCCTATCTTAACCTCAGCAATTCTCTCCAAAGTTAAGAGATCTACAAATACATGATCGATTCTTGAATAAGATTCATGTCTGCACGAATAAAAAGTGTAGTCTCTTTGCTCCGGATGGAGAACTCTCCAGAGACCACACGTTATTGTTTTCTTACAAAAATTCTGAATTGCTTTAAGTCTTGCTTCATTTAATATGGGTTTTGGTGAATTGCGATCTAAATCAGAGTTTAAGATCCTGTTGAAGCTGCCACAAAATATGGAGAGACCTTTTTTGAATCTTCTATAAATTCACGATATGTGATGCAGAAATCTATTTTGGTTTCATTGGATGCATATATATTCATGATCGTATAAATGTGATTATTAATTTTACCTGTCCAGACAAATTACAAATTCCTCTGAAATGTCAAGGGTTTTGTTAAGGGAATACAGAAACACCACATTTTTTTTTTACTAAATGTTGAATTTTATCTTATAGTATAATTTATGTCTTGGAACTTAAGAGGTGCATTCTGTTCCCAATGTGTTTCCTGTAAACACACTATGTCAACTTTCTCTTTTTTAAATCTTCTAAAGGCCGACCATCTCTTCCCAGCTGCATTCAGGCCCTGAACATTATGGCAAATTATATTCAGCTCCATCTTATCATACCAATGTTTATTCTTATCCTCTCCTTTCACCTCACAGACCGAGACTCAATAGCACTCCGACCATAGCTACAGACAACATACAAATATAAATACAAACACATACTTCTAATATCATTTTTAAGGACGATTCCAGATCTGTATATCTGATCCATCCTCCCTGAACTAACAAGATGACTGGAACAGATTCTACAAAAATGGTAAACTGAATTCAGTTTAATTTATGTCTTGGCAGTTTTCCTCGCTGGAGATCTATGAGTCAAGTATTTTTTGTTATATTCTGGGTCAACTTTTCTTTTTTAAAACTTACTTACTCAGAATCTCTAAAGCTATTCGTATAAAACCCAGAGGCCAACATCTCTGATCAATACAGTTTCTAATAAGGGGGGATATTGGTTAATAAATGGGGAAATTAAAAAAGGAGAGGAAAACTTACCCAAAATTTGTAGGCAAGGAAATAAAAGGGATAAGTGGAACAACTATCCCAAACTAAATTGAAAGAGTTATTGTTAATTTTAATATTACCTTAGTTGTAATTTTAGTACTTTTAGTTCACGTGAACCCATGAAGTGTACTTTATAATTTATTATAAAAGTAAATATAAAAAAGTAAAAAGTGTATCAAGGAAGAGAATCCGTTTCTTCAACTGTGAATAACATACTCCTATTTCTGTTATTTATTATCCAAAATTTATTGTGAACTTTTTATTTTTATAATTTTCTAATAATTTATATAATTAGGCTCTTAAGTTAACTAAGTGAATACTACATTAAATGATTACTCCTCTTCATCTCCCTGACTCACGTCGCTACTTGTCCCCCACTCAATTTCCTCTAACCCCCACTTGTGCTTCACTTAACCGTTCCCTCCACTTCCTTCCCTTTTCCATTTCCTATAATTTCAAATTTACAACGCAGCCTTTACTTGTTGTAACCTAATTCCTCAAACTTGTCACTGTATCTGTGTTAAACTGTATTTTGATTAAAAAAACAAACATTCTTTGCGTTTAAATTGACTCCATATACAGAATATTCCATTCCCGAAAGAGGTCTTTTCCTTCCTCCAAATTATCTACCACAAATTTTTGTTCTTTATATGATATTATTAACTTGGTTTTGGAAACCCCACCTGTAACCAATTTGGTTATCTCTCATAGTTTTTGTAAGAGCACTGTATTCTCTATGTTTAGCTATAGTTTCTCTGGATAAATCAGCAAAAATCTGGAGTTGGTCATATGGGGGGGGGATACTTCAGATAAGCAGTTTTATTTATTAATTCTTTATATGTATAGTGATGTAACCGCACTATTACATCTCTGGGATTTTCCATGCTTATTCTTTTTGGTAGGGGAATACGGTGCATTCTTCCCTTGAAAAATCTCTTCCCGTAATAACCTTAAAGAACTCGTAAATGTAAACAGAAAGATCATTATGGGGGATAGTTTCTGGTATCTCTCTAATATGTATTTTATTACGTCTTGCTTGGTCTTCAAATTTGATAAGTGTTTGCTTTAAATAGTTAACTTCTGCTCTTAACTCTTTTAGTTCTTCTAAGTATTTTTGATGTTGTGTATCGATGTTATTAAAGCTGATTTCTACGTTTTGCATTAATGACGCTTGAGTGTTTATAGCTAAAGTGTTTTTTTGCAATTTCTGAAGATAATTCTTTGATTTTTGGAAGTCTCTAAATAAGAACTTCATCATCGATACAGTCAATTTCTCCTCAGCTGTTTCTAAGGAGGAGCTTTCATCAACTATAGATGTTCAATTGAGGTCTCGAATTCTATAGGGGTGGTGTTTCTATTTGAGATTTATCCTTGTTTTGTGTTTTATCCAAGGGGGGGAAAAAACTCCCTGGTGATTTTACCACATTTTTTTTATCCCTATTTTTGGATCTAGCTGATTGAGCATCTTTCTTAATCTTGATCAAGTTTAAAGTGCTTATTCTTCTATCTTGCCCTTTTTAGTGGCCTTTATAGCAATATATATTTAACAGTTTCAGTGCAAATTATGTAAACACTTTTTTTTTGTGGAAAGTAGGTTAATTAACCCAATATTCTTCTTGTTACAAAACAGATGAACCAAAATTGTGTATGCTTCTATTTAACTAAATATATATATACTAATTAATTTTATTGTTTGTCCGTTAATTTGTTTCCAAACCTAAAGTGCATAAATCCTAAATTTAAATATAATCAAGAGAAGTAAACAATTAGATTTTTAGGAATTTGGCCTACACAGATATAAATTTATCTTAAAAAAACAGTTTCCTGGATGAGTTCTATTCTAATTATACCCCTATACTGCAAAAGCACAGGTAGGGTCTTCAAATTCAGTGGATATTAGCTCAAATATATCTTTAAACCCCCTATTCAACTCATATAATCTTATTTAGATGATTTTATAACGAGCCCAATCCTGATGAAAAGAGATTATCTACAAAACATTAGATCTTGTCCCAAACAGATTATCTGTTAGCTAATATGAGTATAAAAAGCAGTGTTCTTAGTCCTCTTGGCGAGCTCAAACGTCGTTTCCTACATGCTTATTAAACCAAAAAAGCGTCCGTCTTTTGAAAACATTCTGTCACAGATGTTTAATACAATTTATGAACACAGTTTCATTTTCCTCCATTAAAAAAAGGCAAAGCTAGGCTTCTTAACATCTTATAACACAGGGGAGAGTCCACAGAAGTGCAGTGATAGATCATAATCTAATTGCTATGGTTTATCCAGCTCTAACTTCTTTTGTATTTTAAACCACAACGTAAAGTCTTGCTTGGCCATATCATGTAACAGGAAAAATAGGCCTCACTGAGGTATCAATCAGTTGTTTTGTGAACAATTTGATAAACATAAACCTACAAAAGTCTGTCTTTTAGGAACAGTCCATCAGATATGTTTGGAACAGATCATCAAAGCAGTTCCCCTTTCCTCCAACAGGAGGCAGAGATACTATTTGTTATGGCTTAACAAGCACAGCTTCCTTGTTTATTTTGTTAAATTTGTCTTGATTTCCCGAAGTACTGATTTATTGCATCTTCTTGCAGTCCAAGGGACTCTAAGTAGTTTTCGGCCAACACAACAATTCAAAGGTATCAATTCTACATTGCTCAGACTTCTTTATGGTCCAGCTCTCACATCTGTATGTTATTACTGGGAATACCATAGAACTAATTATGTGGAGATTTGTTGATAGTATAATATCTTTAGTTTTTAATAGCTTGGCCAGACTTGTCATAACTTTCATATCCAGAAGAAAACATCTTTTAGTGTCATAGCTGCAGTCACCATCTGCTGAGATATTGGAGCCCATGAAAATAAAATCTGTCACTGCCTCCACTTCTTCCTCATCTTTTTGCCAGGAACTGAGACTGAAGCTTGCTATTATCTTTATCTTTTTAACCGAACATATATACATGCCTTATATAGAAGGTCTTAACACTGACTTGAAGCCAAAGTTAAGTGAGACCAGGTTCTAACTGTGGCATTGGGAACTAAAGTTACCTAATTAAGACATTAGTTATTGATATCAGGGACTTAAATAGGACCCATCAACACTTTAAAAAAATATATATTAAGTAATTTTCATTCTGTTACAATATGAGCAATTCTACTTTGTTCTTCAAAACTATAACTACACTTTCAGCCCTATTAAACGTGGAAAACCGTAGCCCATAATGTAGCCCGTAAGACCTGTGGCTATTAAATTGGCCTCATAAAGCAACCCTTCCAACAAGTTTGTGGGGTAAGAGCGAAATAACCCTACGGGATGTTGAAATTTAAACTCCACGGCAGCAAAACCTTTGATCTGTCAAGCCCGTAACTGTTACGTTCAGAAATCGCTATTAAATTGCTACTAATCCACTAGTGTTCAACCCCGCAACCCGCAAGGGGGTTAAAGTCCTATCCGTAGCACTGTAAATGCAAATATACACACACTACTGAACTTCTAATTAAAGGGAAAGTGATGTTAGGTATTAGAATTAATAGCAAAAGATTCTCAAGCCCGCAAATCTGCAATATAAAATACATTATTTTGTATTTAATTTCCGTGTTATATCGATCCCGGCAATCAATGTGTTAATAAATATAATGGAACTCGCATGGACTAGAATATCATATTTACTGATTTATTAATATTGCATTATTTCTGGAATGCGGGTCAGATCGTAACGTGTTCTTGAAACCCGTAAGGCTTTGAAATCTAACCTCCATTTTTCAGTGGCGTAATGATGATGATCTCATTTGCCATTGGCTCTATCTTAACTAGTAATTACGGGTTTGACTAATTGATCACGTTCACGGTCGCACATCCAACATGCGCAAGAATGGTTTATGGGTTTGCGTCTCTGGCCTGTAACTCACGGCGTGGTTGAATTTAGTAGCTCTGTAACGACGCTGAATAACAAGCCTGCAGCCTTTGTTGGTGTGCAGATGCCGCTACGGGCTTCGAGTTTAATAGAGCTGTTTGAGTAGTGTAGATTCTGTATTTTTGCACTAACCTTTCTTCTGTAGTTCTGAACGGTGCTGCATTTCCTTCAGTTTTCTTTCCAGAGATGTTATTTGGAGCTTGAGAGCTTCTAGTGCTTAAAACAGAGATGTAATAGTTAGAAATCTATTAGTATATGTTATTGTTCTCAGACTCTCTTAATACTCTCTTTCCTAAACATAGACTTACAAAAATGACTTTATCTAATTCAAAAAAACTGTTTGTTTTATGTGTTTTTTTTTTAATACATTTACATCATATTTTAAGGAGAAATAACAAACTGTTTCAGAATATAACAATTTATATAAAATGGGTCCCAACATTTCAGCTGAATTGTGTGTAATTTTACTGATGTAGACCTGTATTGCAGATTTATTGCAGTTAAATCAACAGATATATTACAAGCACTGAGCATAAGCAATAAGAAATTTTTCTTTTAGTAAGTTTAGGAAGTTTTATTTTCCATTTTTTTCTTTAATTGCATACATGATTTATTATTACATAATAAAATGTATTTTCTTAATACATGGGCAATTTTTTAAATCTTTAATGACCATGGAACCATTCTTGATATATGGATACCCATTGCATTCAAGTATCATTTTTTCATTGTCCTTCATTGTTTGAAGAAAGCTTTGAACTGTTTATTTTATACAACTTGTGCAAAATGGCCTTAATTATGCTGTTTTAAAGCTCAGGGTGTAAAGATGAAGAGTAGAAAATCTAGAGGACACTTGTGGATTGCACTACAGAAATTGATTATAATAGTGTGTATAATAAAAGTGTAGGAACGTTTGATAAAATAATATGCATAGTGAAAGATAGAGTAAAATTTCAAATTAAGCTTTGAATATTTGAACATTGTTTTCAGTACACATATATAATGAGATACAGTAAACTCCCCGTTATCCGGCACCTATTGGGACTCCCTGTTGCCGGATAAGTGTTTTTTTCCAGTTAATTGTCAGTCCCCGAATTTAAGGGTCTAAATAACCCTTAAACACCCAAAAAACCCTCAAAATGCATTTAAAAAAACATCAGCACCTAAACTAGGCCATTTAGGCAAATAAAAAATAATTAGAAAAAAAGTTAGCTTTTTTTGCAGTCTTGAACTCCGGATAGTGCCGGTTATGCCGGGTTAGCAGGAGTAAATTTAAAATGGGGAATTGATGCCAGTGCCGGTTGCTTGTGAGTGCCGGTTGATTAGGTGCTGGATAATCAGGATTTTACTGAATATGGAACCTCCTTGTAATAATTCAAGTAACTATGGTAGAACGCCCATAAAAGGAGGAGAATTGGAAAGAGGACAATAATGTTTGATGAAGCCACATGTCTAGGAAGGAGGACAATACTCTTTGGTGAAGCCAAAACGAATATCAGGAACATCCGACATAGATGGGTAACCAAGGACTAGCAAATACCAGATGCTGTGTATATAAAGAAAGATAAAGACAAGTGCTGTAGATATTTAAAGAAGTGCAGATACTTATGGAAGTAAAATAGTAGCTTTTGGTGACACCTTCCAGAGAGAAGGTACCACTTTGACCCTTTGAGGGTCAAAGCATGAGCCATTTTAATCTAGAATGTCAATCTAGAATATCCGATTATTGATTTGTACTTATGTGCAACCTCTATGTATAATTATTATTATTATTATTATTATTATTATTATTAATAATAACATTTATTTGTAACTTGTCAACATATTGCGTAGCGCTGAACAGGGGATAAGAACATGGAAGAATACAAAGGGCCTCATTCAATTGCGATTTGGCTAATTGAATAGGGCTCCATATAAGCACAGAGCATATTTATTTACAGAAGTTTTTAGTTAGTGAACTTCTATCCAAAAGCAAGGTCTTCACTAACTAAAAACTTTTGTAAAATAATATGCTCTTTGCTTATATGTGCCCTATTCATTTGGTAAAATCACAATTGAATGAAGCCCAATGTCAACAAACTGAAGAAAATAGAGGGCCCTGTTTTGAGTTTAGAATATTTGTAGAAAGTGTTTTTTTCCAAAGTACCCTACAAGGTAAATTTGCTACTTGCAATCTAAAGAGAATGGAAGAGACAGAAATCTTGGAAAGAGTAACAGATAAGGAATAGCAAGGGTCAGGAAGTAAGTGAAAATTTTCATAGGTAGGAAAGTCTGCAAAGTTAGAAAGATTTTTCATTTATTAGGAGCAGGAAGAGATCTCATAGAAAGTCAATTGAGGTTAGTGACTCTAGCGTGTAATATGCTCTCTGCCCCTATATGTTTTTTTTTACTTTCCTCTATCTTTCATTATAAATATTTCTGAAATGCTGTGGTTATATCAAATAGTCTAATAAAGATATTATTTTATCAAATGTTCCTACCCTTACACTATTACCGTACAATATATATATACTAGCGACTTGCCCGTCAAAAATGATGGCAATAAAAACTGAAGCCTGGCAATGCTGTTTGCCACACAATGTAAGCCTCTCCCCCTCTACTTTACTGGCCTTGTGATGAGCGCCTTTGGCGCTCATCACAGGCCTTGCAATGAGCCCCTTTGGAGCTCATTGCGAGTCTCTCCCTCTGTCTACTTCCTCCCTCGTGTCTTATTTCCCCCCTCCTCTCCCTCCCTTGTGTCTCCTTCCACCTCGTCTACCTCCTTTGTATCTCCTGCCCCCCTGTGTTTTTACCTCCCTCTCCCTCCCGTGTCTCTAAACCCCTCCCCTGTGTCTCTTTCCCCCTTCTCCCTCCTATGCATCTCTCCCCCCCCTGTGTCTCCCCCAACCCTCCCCTGTGTCTCCCCCAACCCTCCCCTGTGTCTGTTCCCCCCTGGCCTGTGTCTCTTTCCCCCTCAGCCCTGTGTCTGTTACGGCCTTCCTCGTGTCTCCATTTCCCTCCCTTGTGTATCTTCCCCCCTGCACTCTCTCCCCTGTGTCTCTTCCCCCTCCTCTCACTCCCCTGTGTCTCTTCCCCCTCCTCTTTCTGTGCCTCTTCCTCCCTGTCTCTTCCCCCTCACCCTCTGTGTCTCTCCCCACTCTGTGTCTTCCACACTCTCCCTCTTTGCCTCTTCCCCCGCCTCTCTCTGTGTGTCTCGCCACTGTGTCTCTTCACCCCTTACTCTGTTCCCCCCCCCCTCTGTGCCTCTTTCCCCCTCTCTCTGTACCTCTTCCCCCCCTTCCCTCTGTGTCTCTTCCCCCCTCTCCCTCTGTGCCTGTTCCCCCCTGGCCTGTGTCTCTTCCCCCCCCCCCCATTTACCTCCCATGTGTATCTTCCCCATGTTCTCCCTCCCGTGTGTCTTTTCCCCCTCCTCTACCTCCCCTGTGTCTCTTTCCCACCTATCCCTCTGTGTCTCTCCCCCCTCCCTCTGTGTCTCTTCCCCACTCTCCCTCTATGCCTCTTCCCCACTCTCCCTCTGTGCCATGCCTCTCCCCCCCTCTTCCCCACTCTCCCTCTTCCCCACTCTCCCTCTGTGACTCTCCCCCCCTCTTCCCCACTCTCCCTCTGTGACTCTCCCCCCCCTCTTCCCCACTCTCCCTCTGTGACTCTCCCCCCCTCTTCCCCACTCTCCCTCCCCTCTTCCCCACTCTCCCTCTGTTCCTCTACCCCCCCCCTCTTCCCCACTCTTTTACCTGCTCTCGGGCAGCGCTGCGCGCAAGTGCGGCTTGCGCGGCTCGTGACGCGCTCTGCGCATGCGCGGCTCGGGCCGCACTATGCGCAAGCGCGGCTCGGGCGCAGAGTGCGGCTTGCGCCGTGCTCTGCGCATGCGCGGCTAGCGCCGCGCTCTGCGCAAGCGCGGCTCGGGCGCAGAGCGCGGCTTGGGCCGCGCTCTGCGCAATGCGCAGCACTTTAATTGTCTAACTGCGATTCGTCTGCAGCGTGACGACGAATCGCAGTTAGACAATTATAATATGTGATATATTATTACACTTTTGGGACTCAAATTTGATATCCTATTTTTGAGATACAGTAAGTTACTACAGAGATAGTAAAGGATAAGTGGAGACATCTTCACAAGGAAAGAAACAAAAATAATTCACTGGACCTCAGCTATTAATGTAGATCATATAGTTAGTTAGTAGAGTATATGGACCAGTTGCTTCTTATCTGCTGTCAAATCATAGAAGCAAGGTAATTGATGTTACACAAAGATAATTGGTCCATTGTATTTAATCTTTTTAAACCTTTTTGAATATCCTCTGAAGCCCCCCAAAAATGGTTCCAAAAACTTGAAATTGCATTATTCCCTGGGTATTCCGTCTTTCCTGTTTACCCAGCATAACCTTGTATGATTGATTTTATTTGTAATCAAAATATATCCAACTACTTTTTTTTAGATTTAGGGGCCTTTGCAGTTAATAAAGTATGTAACAAACTAAGAGCCAGATTCAATTGGAAAGCCCGCATCTCACAGTATACAGGCTGTATGTCTGCAGGCTTGAACTCTGCTACAATTCTGGTGCTATTCAATTGAACAAGCCCGCAAGTTTGGGGCTGAAAGTCTAAACCATAAACCATGCACCATATGTAGCATTTCAGGGCGGGAACATGATCAATTAAGCAAGGCCGTTACTACCGATTTAGAAACAGCCAATAGAAAATGAGACCGTCATCATTACGGGAGTAAAACATGGAGGTTATATAGGCTAGTTGCATCAATATATTTAAAAAGATGCAACCATAGTTCTCCAGAAATGCAATCACATTTCACATACACAACTTAAATAGTTGGTTAGTTTCTCTTCATAGCTTAACTAATGCCCTTACTAATTTTGGTTTATTTAAATCAAATTGTTTATGTTTTAATCTATATTATTGTGAGTACCTGAAGCTCCACTGTCACCTTTCTCTCCCTTTTGACCCTGTGACCCTCGTTCTCCTCTTGGTCCTGGAGATCCAGAGATTCCTTGGGATCCCTTGGAACCATTTGTTCCTGCAAAATGAAAAAAAAAATGTATACAGACAGTGAGAAGACTCATATATTTTAAAACTTAGAGCTTAGAAGGTTGCTAAACTATATGTATTAGGATTCATTGGTCCTCTGCTATTAATGAAGATCTAACAGGTAGACCATCTAGACCAATTTGATCGTACATGATGTCAAAATTATAGTAAAATATTAACTTATATTGAAGAAATGTTATTTTATCTATGTTCAACCTTTTTAGATGTCATCTGATCCTTGTATTAGGTGAATTGTTAACTAATTTAGAAGCAGGCAAACAAAATAACTCAGTTGAAACACTGACAAACCTCTTCCTATTGTATTCAAATAAGGTAATCATATCCCCCTCTGAGACATGTTTTTTATGGTTCGTTTCTCATAATAGCTTCACCCTTTCTATTGTTTTGCCCTTAACTCTATGTTTTGATGTTTAAAAGTATATTGGAATTATATCTGTATATAGACTTCTATATATATATATATACAGACTGTATACCTGAGGCTCCTTTTTGACCCTGTGGTCCTCTTGCACCTGGAGATCCAGAGGTTCCTTGTGATCCCTGTGATCCAGGTGGCCCGCTCGGACCTGCAAAATAAAGAGATAGCTTTCAATAATTAGAGGACCGTTTTTGATCTCATCTGATCTTTGTATTAGGTGAATTGTTAACCACTTTAGAGGAAGGCAAATAAAATATCTCAATTAAACCATGCTAATTGTCTCAAAGAGGAAGGATTCTTTTCAGATTCCCAAAATTGCCAATCAGATTATTCCCTGGATCGATACCCCTAATTTTCTACTTACTAAAAATGAATCATTTTTGTACCTTTTTTTTTTCAAACTATATGCAAAAGCTGACTATTGAATATGATGTCACAGGGTATTAGTGAATTCCCCAGTCTGACTGCCCTTTCTGTGAATGGCTCTTTTCTCTTTTCAAGGTGAAATATATTTTCTTTTAACCTCAAGGAGTGACCTGTTGTCAACTGGAAAATTCATAGCAAGCGAAGTTTACCTGATAGAGCCTTGTATTGACCCTGGATGCATTCATATAAGATAATCATATCCCTCTGAGGTACATTTTTCCCTAGAAAAATATTAGTAAAATAGGTAGTCTCTCTTCATAGTTTAACCATACTATTCCATTACTGATTTAGTTGCTCTTAAATCTATATTTTTATGTTAAAAACAATGTCAATATTATATTTACATAGACTGAAACTCCACTGTTACCTTTATCTCCTTTTTGTCCTTGTGATCCATGTTCTCCTTTTGTACCTGGAGATCCAGAGATCCCTTTGGGCCCCTGTGCACCAGGTGATCCAGTCAGACCTGCAAGAAATATAATATAACTATATTTAGAGAGCTATTGTCTGTTACAATATTACAATTTACAGCTTAGATAATTAAATATTCCCATATAGGCATATATTCAATATGTACTCATATGAAGAACTACACTTGAAAAAAGTAAAAATGTTTTTAGAATGAAAAAAGGTCTCTTAACTTTTTACTTGCAGGGGAATCTACTATTTTTTGTTTCTGCTAATGAACTTCCTAATGTAGGATCAGATTTATAATTATATTCGGGGGCAGGGGCATTGAGAATTTAAACAAAGAAATTAAAAAACATTTTTTGAAAGGCACTGCATGAATGGGCCCCCAGAGCAGGGCCCTGGTGTATTGCACTGGGTGCACCGGTCGTAGATTCTCTCCTGCTTTCAGTCCTGGGCGTAGACTTGAATTATCCCCCCAGATCTTTTCGTCTCTTACGCCCATGCTAATATCACCCTATATAGATTATTAGTTGAGATATATTTCTATTTTACCTTGTAACTAATATAAACATTTTAATTGTTTTCATTAAGCAAACAATTGTGTTTTAAATTAAATTAAAAACAATTAACAACAAAAAATACTATAATAAATCATATATTTATAATAACTGTGTATTTTTTCTACTCACATAAACATTACTATATACTATATACTAAATATAAGAAAGAAAACCGAAAGAATCATTTTTAATTTTTCAGGGCGAAAGAAAGAAAATAAAAAATAAATAGAGTCAATTTATTTCTAGCACCATGTAGATAATTAACGCAAAAGGACAATTCTGTTCATAGTTTAACCATACTATTGTATTAGTGATTTAGTTGCCCTTAAATCTATGTTTTTATGTTTTAAACAATGTCAATATTGTATTTACATAAACTGAAACTCCACTGGTACCTTTATCTCCTTTTTGTCCTTGTGATCCACGGTCTCCTTGTGTACCTGGAGATCCAGAAATCCCTTTGGGCCCCTGTGAACCAGGTGGTCCTGTCAGACCTGCAAATATTAGCTAGGTATAATTATATTTAGAGAACTCTGTTAAACTTGTGCAACTTACAGCTTAGGCGATTGTTAAAAGATCATACGTGTATATTCATATATAGTCATATATTCAAAATTTACTCATATGAAGAACACTTGAAAAAAGGCAAAATGTTTTTAGAATAAAGAAAGGTCTCTTATTTTTTAACTTGCAGTGGAATGTACTATTTTTAGTTTTTGCTAATCACCTTCCTAAGGTGGGATGAGACTTTAAATGTAGATGAATCCTACATGCACATTGTAAGTGTCCCAGGGCTTTCTACAGGACTGATGCTAAGCTCATAAGAGCATCACAACATCTATATTATTCTTATATTCAGGGTAAAATAAAAGTTTTTGAGAGGCACTGTAGCAATGGGGCCCCCAGAGCAGGGCTCTGGTGTTTTGCATCTGTCCTGAGAGTAGAGTTGAATCCCCATCCCTTCATAGAATATTAGTTTAGTTATACTTTCCGTTTTACCATGTAAATTTTATTTCATTAAGCAAACAATTATGTTTTAAATTAAATTAAAAACAATTAACAACAACAAATACTATAATAAATTATATATCTATAGTAAATGTATATTTTATCTACTCAAATAAATGTTGCTAACAAATATAAGAAAGAAAACCCGAATAATCTTTTTTTTGTTTTTCAAGGAGAAAGAAAGAATAGAAAAAAAAGTAGAGTCAAGTATTTCTAGCACAATGTAGATAATTAGTCCAAAAGCACCATTTTTTCTAATTATTATTCTTGACCTTCTAACATATAAGTATGTTTTTCTGATATCATTTTTTCATTTATTTTGTTTTTTAGATTTGGACCAAGACAATAGTGGGTATTTCCAATAAGACGCTACATATAATATAAGTATTACACAATTGTTGATATCAGTTTTTATCAGAATATTTAGTCCTCGTGAAAGATTTAAGTAAAAAATTGCGTAGTAAGAGGACACTTTCTATTAAACATGTCTATAAAAAAGCTTTTCAGCTCTTCAAAATTATCTGGGTAACTGGACAACTCTACCAAATATGAAGATCAAATCCAGCGCCCCAAAAACCTGTAAAAGATGTTCTTGCGTAATTTGGGTTAAATTTATAAGTCTATCTGGAACTAAAAATATTCAATGAAAAATGTTTGTTAGCTTCCAAATTCATGTTATTATGTACTAAAAAGTGATAGCTTCTGTCCCATTTTTTTATCAGTCATAGAATATAAATCTTGTTGCCAAGTATATTTGAGTTTATCTATAATTAATGTTTTAAGGAACTTTGCATATGAACAAATACATTTAATATCTATTTTATGATGAGGATTGAGATGATTGAGCACCTTGCTCTAGAAAGTTACAATTAATGTGATTCTCTAAACCATATAGTGGGAAATAGTATTCCACAACTTGGGCAATATTATATTACACAGGATCAACATATCACACTAATTAGCATGTTCATGCAAGGATTTTGTTTTTAATATATTTGTATTTTTTATGGTGTTTTTGTCACAATTCAGTATACCTTGATTGCAGCTTTATGCCAATACGAGGAATACTGAACAGCATTTAACTTGATTGGCTGTATTTATGGTATAAGGCAATGTTTTGGGGCGCCCAGTGCTGTGTAACATTTTTTTTTTTCTGCATTTCATTTTTTTGGGGGGAGTGGGCCACTCTGTGGCTCCTTGACTGCACACACCCCCTTGCATGCCTGTTTAAATAAGAGCATTTCTGCAGAAGCTCCAATAGTTGGCAGTGTGGAGCAGTTCAGCACACTGGGGATGTGTAAGGGAGCAGTTATTGGGAGGGGTCTGGGGGAGGAGCACTGAGTGATTTGGTTCAGACAGAGCCCAGCGCAAAACACTTTTTTCCACACACCCCAAACACACAAGGGGGATCCAAAACTTTTTTGCACCTCCCTCCATTCTCTAGCTTCGCCACTGCGGAAACTCATCTCATTCAAACAACATTTCTTCTTCATTAAAGAAGGGAATACATTCTTGATGCCAAAAAATTGCAAATAGTTTATTGACTTGATCAGTTTTCCTTCTTTTCTACTTACCCAACATAACATGGCATGCTATTCAAAATATATTCAAAATATTAAGTTAATAACCTTTTTTGATTTCACAAACTGCTTCTACTTACTTATCTCTCTTTAAAATTACATCATTTGTTTAACTTAAAGGGGTGAGCTTGGCTCAAGTAAAAACCACTTGGCAAGAAAAACTAAGTCTTATATTGGTAATCATATATCTTTTTGTGAGTTTAGTATCCCTTCATTTGTTAACCCCACCATATTGTTACGTTGAAAATAATACCATTACTGTATTTATATAGAGTGCATACCTGAAACTCCTCTGTCACCTTTATCTCCTTTTTGGCCCTGTGATCCTTGTTCTCCTCTTGTACCTGGAGATCCTGATATCCCGTTGGGCCCCTGTGGGCCAGGTGGTCCTGGCAGACCTGCACAAAGAAGAGGTGGTAACTTTGGTAAGAATGCTTTAATTTGTACAACTTATAATTTACACCATTACTAAAGGAAATATGTATTCAAATATTCAAAGGTACTCCTTTTAAGAACTACACTAGAAAATAGACAAAATGATTTAAGAGTTTAAAAAATATAGTCTACAAAAGGGATAGAAGATGAGGGGTAAAGATTTATTGGGAAATTGTGGCAGTATGGCACTACAGAAATGACAGTGGATAAGTAAATAATATCTTCCGCAGATGTGATGTGGAAAACAAACAGTATGTGACATATTATAAAGTATTAGGATGTCATGAGAACTCACTGGTATTTTGATATTAATATATATTGAATAGCTAGATAATATGGACCGATTTGTTCATATCTGGTTTCACAATCACAGTAACAGTAATTGAGGATTATTGGTCCATCAAGGTCAACCGTTGTAGATCTCCTTTGATCCTTGTTATGTGAATTGTTAATTGACCCAAAGGAAGGAAAACAAAGAAACACAATTGTTTCATAAGAGTAAACAATTCCTTCCCGATCCCAAAACTGGCAGATTATTCCCCTGAAAAATATCTCTCCTTTTCTACTTACCATAAATACCATAAATACCTTATATGCCAATTACATTCAATATATATCCAACCTTTTTTTGAGTATGCTGTCACAACCTGTTTGGTAGTGATTTCAACAATCTGACTTCACTTTATGAACCATTTTCTCATTTTAAAGAGAAATCTAAGGTCAAGGGGGGACTTCTTCTTAATTGAAAATCTTTTAGCAAGGCACGCCTGACAAAACCTTATTCTGATCCTGAATGTATTCATGTAAGTTAATCATCTCCCCTTCTTTAACCCAGAAAAAATAAGTCTAGTTTGATTGGTCTCCCTTAATTAGTTAATCAACAATCCCCTTTTATAATTTTATTGGCCTTAACCAAGAGTTTTTATGTTACAAACTATATCACTGATTGATTTATATTGAATGCATTCGAATAGGTCCACAGTCACCTGTATCTCCTTTTTGCCCCTGTTCTCCTCTTATGCCTGGAGATCCAAAAGTTCCATTTGGTCCTTGTGGACCACGTGGACCTGGTAGACCTGAAAAAAGTATAGTTAGAATTAGTTAGAATTGTCTACAGTGAGAAGATTCTGATCTTTTATAATTCTACCAACAGATACATTACATGAAATTCCAGTTTTGAACATAAAAATGGAGTATAAAAAATAAAAGCTTACATTATTTATTTTCACATACAATGAACTTAATTTTAAATTATTTTGGAACTAATCCAGTTATAATCAATTCTTGTCGCTTTAGTTTTTTTCTTACTGATATTTAAGCAATTATCCCAAATATTTAATCACCACGGAACCATGATATATGAAAAGACATTCCATTCAAGAATCACTTCTTCTTCATCATGAGTGTGGAGTTGTTTACAATAAGGAAACTGTGCAAAGCATTTTTAATTGTGATTTGTTCTTTTTTAATACTCAAGAATAAATGTTAAAGGTTAGAAGATTTACATATCTGCTGTCTAATCATACTGAAGTTGGAAAAAAGATCATTGGTCCATCAAGTTCAGCTTTTTAGATCTTCATTAATTCTTGGGTGAATTATAATTTAATTCAAAAGGAAGGCAAACAAAAAACACTGAAACTGTGTCATAAGGAAAAAAAGCCTTCCTGATTCCAAAAACTGGAAATTTTGACTTGTTAACCCAAATCATTTTGTAATCACATTTTATCTCATATATATTCAACCACAATTTAAAGTTAACTATTGAAAATGCTGTCAACAACCCACTTGGAAGTAAGTTCCAAAATATCACTGCCCTAACTATAAAGAAGCCCTTTTCTATATTTAAGCTGATTTTTTTTTCTTTTAGCCACAAGGGATGACCTCTTGTAAAATTAAAATATCTTGGTAAAAGAAGTACAGCTCAACAATGGCCTCTTTTTGCCATCTAAGACTAATTTGGTCAGTTTCCATTCATAGCTTAACCTCTCCATTCCCCTTACCAATTTTGTTGCCCTTAAATCTATGTTTTTATGTTTAAAACTACTATTGCATTTATATAAACTGCATACCCGAAGCTCCACTGTCTCCTTTATCTCCTTTTTCACCATGTTGCCCATGTTCTCCTCTTGCTCCTGGAGATCCAGAGGTTCCTTGTGGTCCCTGTAAACCAAGTGATCCTTTTTGACCTGCAAGAAGAGTGAGGAGAGCCTTATATCATAATGTGATATTTAGTAATAATCATATTGGAACTAATCTATTTCTAATCAGTTTCTGTACTATGTAACAGGCTTTCTCTCTTCTTGATACGTAGGCATTTTTGCCAAATCACATATATAGTTGTGAGCATACGAGCCGTTGCTCACGCTTGCGGGCTCGCGAAGCGAGGGCCGCAGTTGCTGGCCAGGAGCGCCGAAGGCGCTCCTGGCCAGCAACTGTGAGCCCGCAAGCGTGAGCAACGGCTACAACTAACCCCTACATCTAACCTGTAACCCCTACAACTAACCCGTAGCCCCAACCCATCTAACCTGTAGCCCCGACGCTGAAGCGCTGGCAATGTTTTTTGTATTTTGCCGGTGATTGCCGTACAGTCTCTATGTCCCTCTCCTCCTGTTGCTAGGATACCAGTCCTGTTCCGGTGCTTCGCGGTCTTGGTTTGTCCCTTGCCGCTCTCCGTATTCAGTAGCAGGAGGAGGAGTAAGTGGTGCTGTCCGAGCATGAGCTGAGGACACCGGAGGAGGTTGGGGAGACAGACGGGCTCCCGCGGTATGTATGGTGTCCCTGTCACCCTGAACACCATGCAGTTGCCTCCATGCTGTGTGTGAGATTCCTTCATATAGTGCTGGGAACTGCCCACCATGCACCGGGAGCCCTGCTATGTGTGTGATACACTGGGACTGTGTGTGGTGATTATATTCGTCCTATGTAAGGGAGAGGAAGTGAGGCTTCACAAGTCCCAGAGCCAGGGAGACATGGCCCCTTAATGTTACTGCTGGCTGATAACGTTATAAAATTATGTAGTAGATAGATTAGAGATATTGACAAAGCACAACTTTATATATCACACATATATATATATATATATATATATATATATATATATATATATATATATATATATCATATATATCACATATATATATATCATATATATCACATATATATATCATATATATCACATATATATATCATATATATATATATCATATATATATATATATATATATATATATATATATATATCATATATATATATATATATATATATATATATATATATATATATATCATATATATATATATATATATATATCACATATATATATATCATATATATATATCATATATATATATATATCACATATATCTCATATATATATATATCACATATATCACATATATCTCATATATATATATATCACATATATCACATATATCTCATATATCTCATATATATATATATCACATATATCTCATATATCTTATACTCAGTTGCTGACAAGGAGCGCCAAAGGCGCTCCTTGCCAGCGAGGGCCTCAGTTGCTGGAAAGGAGCGCCAAAGGCGCTCCTTGCCAGCAACTACGACCCTCGCAAACTTTACGACATACGAGACACGTTACTACACATTACGACCTCTCAAAAATCGCCCATAACCCGTGGACATCAAAAAATGTAAAACACAATAAATACACACAACCCATACATAAAAAGCTTACCTACAGCAAGAGGGAGCATCCAGGACCTCAAAAAATGAAGTTACACATTAATTTAACTCAAAATAAAAGAGTTTAGACACAAAAAAATTCTCTACGCGAGAGAAAAAATGGCCGCCGAACAAAATGAAAACAAGGCTACAGCACTCTAGACACGCAAAACACCACCAGAAACACGCAAAACACCACAAAACACCTACGGATATTCCGCTACAGACGCATACCACACAGTAGCCGCCATTTTAGAAAAATAACTTATACAATGCGGAAGTACACAGCTACGCTAACGGTTTGGTCTCGCGCACGCACACTATTACACCGCACACATTCATGACGCTTACACAGCAGCTCCACGCCACTAATGCTGCAGCAACCTCAAAACAGATTGTCAGCTCCTCAACAGAATTCTTCCTGCATATATTACTTCAAAATAGGTAAAGTACATTAATTTATTAATTTATTATTTATTTCATTATTATACACCAAACAGCTTTAGCTCACTTACAATTTCATTGCCGTCATTTTTTGACGGGCAATTCGCTAGTCTTTAATAACAATGGAACCACAGTATGTGGAAACACGGCCGATCCAATCATCAATTCTTCTTTATTGGGGAGCATTGGCGGAGCTAGTGAATGGAGGGCACCGGAGCAAAAAATAATCGGGCCCATCCACCCTGGTGGAACAAAAAATATTTTTGTGTTGTGCCCCCTCGTGCCCCACTGCAGTGCCAACATTAATATACATTCAAACATGAACACAAATACTATCAGCCTTATTAAATTGTGATTCGGACAATTCTAAAGGGCTCTATATAAGCACAGAGCATATATTTTTAACAGAAGTTTTTAGTTAGTGAACTTCTATCTAGAAGCAAGGCCTTCACTAACTAAACACTTCTGTAAAAAATATATATATATATAAAATAACACATTATATATATATATATATATATATATATATATATATATATATATATATATATATATGTGTGTATTTATGTTTTTAATTTCTGCAGTGTAACCACCCAACACCCTCTCTCACCTCTCCTCTCCCCCCCACCTCTCTCCTTCTCTCTCTCCGCCCTTATCTCCCACATACCTCTGACCTGTCCACCCGACCCCGGTAGCTTAGCCTCACTGTGCTTGACTCCTCCTCCCCCAATGCTCCCATATACACCAAGGAAGTCAGGCAACAGCAGGAAGTCCTTAGGATAGGTTTGGGGAAAACGGGGGCGGGGGGGCTATACTACAGATTTTTTTTAAATAAATGTAATTTATAAAAAAATACAGTCAAGAGATGAAGGGCCCCAGTCTTCTGCACCTCTTGTCAAGATAAGTTTACTTGACACAGGTTTATATTGATCCTGTATTTAAGATAACCATATCCCCTCTTAGGGGTCTTTTTTCTAAATAAAATATATTATCTAATTTTGTTGGTTTCTTTTCATATTTTAACCCCTCCATTCCACTTATTGATATGGTTTCCCTTAAATCTATGTTTTTATCTTTTAAAATATGCCAGGATAGTATTTACAGTATATAGATTGTGTATTTGAAGCTCCACTGTCACCTTTCTCTCCTTTTGGTCCCTCTGCGCCTCGCTCTCCTCTTGCACCTGGAGATCCAAAGATTCCTTGTGGCCCCTGTGGACCAGGTGATCCAGGAAGACCTGCAAAACGAAGAGACAGAGACAATATATACTGTATAGTGAGAAGACTTTTATCTTTAATAACTTTCATCTTAGACCAGGGGTAGTCAATAGGTGGTCATGGATCCGAATCAGAACATCCAGCATCTCTCTTCTGACCATCCACTGCATTATTAAATAATGTATATAACATATCTACTCTGAAGCTTCCAAATGCTGAAATAAAGTATAAGTTGAAAATGATTTTCTTTGCTTAAGTCTCCATTCCTATTTAAATATATATATATAGTAAATAAATAGTACATCTGTGTTCACATCTGAACGTCTAAAGCAAGTTGAAAAACCTGCTTCCAGCTCAGAGTTCTGAGAAAAACAGTTATTACACTGCATTCTAGGAAGTTGAGCTGGGACACACAAATGTGGCCACAAATGCCTCGCTCTTCATTCCATAGCCATTATCAAACATGGCTTCCTTTAAGCTTATGCAAAGCCAAGGTTGGAATAAACACAAGCTGAGTATACTATCCATGTACAGCTGTTTCAAGCTTACTGGCTATCATCAGCATAGAGCGGAATCTATATTTATATATATATATATAATATATATATATATATCACTATTATAATTGTCCTGCTACGAGTCGTCGTCACGCTGTTTGCGTGGTCCGTACGAATAGCGGGCTTAGCGATGAGCGCCACAGGCGCTCATCGCCCGGCGAGCCTCGCAAAGCGAGGCGAGCCGTTAACCCGTAGAACTTTAGCCGGCTTAGCGATGAGCGCCGCGTAGCGAGGGCCTGCGGGCAAGGGCCTCAGTTGCTGGGATGGATCCCAGCAACTGAGGCCGTTGCTCACACTTGCGGGCTTGCATAGCGAGCCCGCGGCCCTCAGTTGCTGGGAGATGTCATCTACACCCGGGGACCCGCGCCAGACCCACAACCCACCACACAGTAGTCCACCACCACCCGGACAGGCCTCCGACACCCATGGAGGAGGCTGGGAACCCCGCCCCCAGGGACAGGGCCGAGCCCGACATCCAGGGCCCCCAGGACATGGTGAGCCCGCGGCCCTCGCGTAGCGAGGCCTGCGGGCAAGGGCCTCAGTTGCTGGGATGAAGCGCCATCCCAGCAACTGAGGCCCTTGCCCTCAGCCCTCGCTGCCTTTGCCCGCAGCCCTTGGCCTCAGTTGCTGGGAGATGTCATCTACACCCGGGGACCCGCGCCAGGCCCACAACCCACCACACAGGAGTCCACCAGCCACCCGGACAGGCCTCCGACACCCACGGAGAAGGGTGGTACCCCGCCCCCAGGGACAGGGCCGAGACCGACATCCAGGGCCCCCAGGACACGGTGAGGGTCATGAGGAACACAGCAGAGGGAGAGGGGGGAAAGGGTGGAAAGAGGGAGGGAGAGGGGGGAAGAGACACAGGGGGTTAGAGAGGGGGGAAGACACACAGGGGGTTACAGAGGGGGGAAAGACACAGGAGAGGGAGTAGATGGGGAAGAGACATAGGAGAGAGGGGAAAGACAGGGGAGGGAGAGGGGGTGGAAGAGACACAGGGGAGAAAGAGGGGGAGGAAAGAGAAACAGGGGAGGGAGGGGAAAATACATAGCGGAGGGAGAGGGAAAAAAAGACACAGGGGAGGGAGGAAAGAGACACAGGGGAGGAAGAGGGTGGGGAAAGAGACACCTGGGAGGGAAAGTAGGGGGAAATGACACACAAGGGAGGGAGAGGAGGGGGAAATGAGACACAAGGGAGGGAGGCGATGGCAGAAATGAGACACAAAGGAGGGAGAGGAGGGGGGGAAGGAAACACAAGGGAGGGAGGGGAGGGGGAAAAGGAGACATAAGGGAGAGGAGAGGGAAAAGGAGATACAAGGGAGGGAAAGGAGGGGGAAAGGAGACACAGCAGCACCCCACCACTAATGCTCCAGCAACATCAAAACAGATTGTCAGCTCTTTAACACAATGCTTCAAAATAGGTAAAGTATATTCATTTATTAATGTATTATATATTTCATTATTATACACCAAACAGCATTAGCTACCTTACAATTTCATTGCAGTCATTTTTTGACGGGCAAGTCGCTAGTATATATATATATATATATTAACTTTTATATCTTCCAAGGTATAGTTTTCTGATGTAATGATAAATGCATTGATTCATAGATTTTTTCATTGGTAGGTTATTGGTGCAAATCCAATGCCTTCCAAAATAGTTTGGTTTGTTGTTCATTGTTTTTCATTATATTTTTTTTCATACCAGCCCCGCACTGATGAAATCCGTTAAGACTGAAACAGTGTGAATAGTGCAAATGCTTACTATGTTAAACCAGGCTGTATTGTAATGGCAGGCATATGCTAAAAGGAGTCATGTATAAATTATTTTTGGATTTATGAGTGAAAATGCATTGTGGACTCATTTGCATGTCCCCACCCAGTTTCCCAGAGTGCAGTTCAATAACTATAGTTAGAGCAGGAAATACATTATTACTAATTTTTAGATGTCCAAATGTGAACACAAATACATTATTAATATGAAGTATGGTAAATGTGTATGGAAACTGAAGGTATGTTTGTTGGAAGATGAGAATATAAGAAATATATATGAATGGTTATGTGGAAGACTGAGCAATATGCTGTGGTAATATGAGAATAACCTAAACAACATATTTTTGATTTATATTTTGTACCAATAGATTGTTATTGAAGAGTGAAACAAGAATACAAACGAGAACATACATGCCAAGCTTAATATTAACAAGACAAGTCATTTAAAAAAACTCTACATTGCAAGCCGCTTAGTAATTCTTGCCCAACTCAACAGGGAATTTATGGAGTCCAGTGAATTGATAGTAAATACAAATGTTATCCCTCAACATATAAATTAAATAATCAGAAGCAAATCATGACAAAATATGGCAGGGAGGGGGTCATTAAATGTTTAATTATTCTATCAATTTCCCTCCGGCACAACACTCTCAAATTTCTGCAGGCTTCTAAATGGTGGCTTTGCTATATACATGCTGTTTTTACTTGTAAATCACATATAATAGTTGTCAAACTGCAAATCGTCGTCACGTTTTGCGAGCTGCTGCATTTGTAACCGCGTGTGAGGCGCCGTAGAGCCTCCACCTTACTCAAACACCCACACAAGCGCCACTTTAACAAAATAGATCTAAAACGCAATCACTAAATACGGACTTACACAAAAAAATACGAACCGCGGGACTTAGAATGCAAAATTTACAGACTTAGCCTAAAAAAATATGAGCCGCAGGACTTTAAAAAATTTTTTTTGACATTGCAAAAACACGACCTTAACGGCCAAACCACACGCACCTGATAACATTAAAAACACAATAAATACACACAAAAAAAGACATAAAACCTTACCCACAGCAAGGGGGGGGGGGCACCCACGACCTCTGAAAGTGAAGTTACACCTCAATTTAAGTCCAAATTCCAGAGTTTAGACACACGAAAATCACCTAAGCGACAGAAAAAATGAAAAATAAGAAAACGAGGCTACAGGACCCTAAAGACGCAAAACACCATCAAGCATATACAGCTTTTCAAAAAAGCTGTACGAGGTACAAGATATACCATTAGCAAGGACGGTAAATCATCCACAGTCATTTTACAACACTAACTTACAGATTGCGGAAGTACACAGCTACACTAACGGCTTTCCCTCGCGCACGCAGCCTATTTACACTACACACTGCACACATTCCTGACACTTACACCTCAGCGCCACAACAGTGCAAACTTATATTATATGCTGCAGGAACATGGAAACAGATTGTCAGCTCTTCAGCACAATGCTCCCTGCATATATTACTTCAAAATAGGTCAAGTATATTCATTTATTAATTTATTAATTATTTTATTAGCATACAAAAATACATATACACAAAAAAAACACACACTCGCAATAAACACAAAAGCCATTCACTGCGCTCCTCACAACGAGCGCCAACGCTGCTCATAGCACACAAAGCCTTGCAATAAGCGCAAAAAGCAGATCAGAGCCGACCAAACAATAACAGCAAAAGCGCCTATCAGAAACAAAAACAACCAACAGCCTCGCAATAGCGCGAGGCTCGCAAAGAGCGGGATCTCAGATCACCCAAAAAATTAATGTCTGTGGCAAACAGTATTACATGTCTTACAATTTTATTGCCCAGTCATTTTTGAGTCACTATAATAGTTGTGGATCTGCGGGACTGTTCGAAAGGCACTAATTTCAGGGCTCACCTGCCCATATGATGCTGTTCTCCCTCCTTCCCCCCTTATTCTCCTCCTTCCCCCCTTATCATCCTCCTCCTTCCCCCATAACCTCCTCCTCACTTCCCCCCTCTCCAATCCCTGTCCCCCTCTCTGCTTACTTCTTACTGTGATGCAGGAGCTGATGATGCTTATCTCTCCCCCTCAGCATGTCTTCTGGCTGTGTCCGGACTGGCATATGCTGATGATGTGACACTTATGCAGCCTTATTATTAGCAAGACATCCCAGGGCCCATCTCACTTCTCTCTCCAAGATTTCTGGCTTCAGCTCATTGGAGAAACTATTGAGGCCATCAATGCTGTTAAGAGCCTTCCTGTATAGATCTTCAGTGTATTCCTGCCACCTCTTCTTTATCTGATCTTCTGTTAAATCCCTTCTTTTATCACGCCCACTTTGGCATGAAAGGTGCCTTTTAGGTTCCCAATTTTCTTGAAGAGATCTCTTGATTTACCCAGTTATCTTCTTCCATGTCTTTACATCGCTCATTGTAGAATGTCTCCTTGTCTCTTCTTGCTATCCTCTGGAATTCTGCATTCAGTTGGACAAATATTTTCATATCTCCACTACCTTTCACTTTCCTTCTTTCCTGAGCTACTTTCAAAGCCTCATACGACAGCCAGTTTGCCTTCTTACTTTTCTTTCTTTTAGGGATATTCTTTGCTGCTGTTTCCTGGGTAATGTCGCAAACTTAGGTACAAAGTTCTCCAAGCATTCTATCTTCCATGTCTAGTCCCTTAAATATATTCTTTACCTCCTCTGCCTATTCACAAGGGATATCATTTATTTTGTATCTACTTGGTCTGATGAGTTTCCATCTTTCTTCAGTTTAATTTTGAACTTTGCAATAAGAAGCTCATGGTCTGAGCTGCAGTCAGCTCCAGGTCTTGTTTTTGCTAATTGTAGAGCTCCTTCATCTTCATCTGCAAAGTATATAGGTAATCTGATTTCTATATTGTCCATATGGTGATGTCCATGTGTTGAGCCGTCTCTGAAGCTTTTGGAGGAGGTTGTTAGCACGACTAAAGACTACTACTAATAACTGACCTGCTTCATTTTGTACTCCAAGGCCAAACTTGCCAGTTATTCCAGGTGTCTTTTGGTTTCCTACTTTAGGATTTCAATCTCCTATGAGGATAGTAACATATTTTCTTGGTGTTATATCTATGACATGTTGAATGTCTTCATGGAACTGGCAACTGGCAACTTCAGCCTCTACAGAATCTGTGGTTTGAGCATAGATTTGATTCACTGTAATGTTAAATGGCTTGCCTTGAATTCAAATTTGAATAATTCTGTCATTTATTGGGTCATAACCGAGCACTGCTTTGGCCACTCTTTGTTTGACTAGTACAGCTGCTTCATTTCTTCTGCAGGATTCTTCACCACAGTAGATGATCGGGTGGTTGTCTGATGTGAGAGTTCACTAATTCCCAGGATATCAATTTTTAACCTTGTCATCTCATTCTGCTTTGATTCATAGTTCTAACATCCCAGGTTCCTATGCTAAATTGTTTTTTGCAGCTGGGTGTCCTTTTGGCCTTGGCCCAACCACTTCATTAGATCTGGTGCTACTGTCCCTCTGCTCTTCCTCAGTAATGTGGTAGGCACCTTCTGACCTGAGGGGCTTGTCTTCAGGTGCCATATGATTATGTCTCTGGTTGTGCCTGCCTATAAAGTTTTCTTAGCAATGTTACTGGAGTGGGTTGCCAGTTCCTTCTTCAGTAGACCACAATTTGTCTGACCTCTCTGCCATGACCTGCCCATCTTTGCTGACCCTAGCTCACAGCTTCATCAAAGTAAACTAGCCCCTTCACCACGACAAGTTTTATTTTACAATATTAAAAACTTACTCTATTGCTGTCCTCTCTAAAGAGGTCATATGTACATGTTTTCTCTAGTACCTGCCAGCTCTCTTGAGATTCCCATGTTGGCTTCTTAGTACTGCAAAATTATTACAATTCTGCTAACAAATAAATTATAAAAATATCCAGCACTAAGCAAAAGAGAAAAGTAACTCTTTATTGTACAATTTATTTCTTTAATTATACACATGATTTCTTATAACAAAATGCAATATATAGTTATAATGAGGTAGAAATAATCTAATGAATATATATCAAATCATTTTTGTACTATGTAGCTTTAGTCTTTTTCTCTTCTTGATAACTAGACAATGCTCCTAAATCTTTATTTACTATGGAGCCATGATATATGGAAACCCATTCCTTTCAAGTATCATTATTTCTTCATCATGAAGACATTGTTTTTTGATGAAAAGGTTTCATCTTTTGACATTAAACAACTTTTGTAATGAATATTAATCATGTGTTGTTCTATTTGAAACATCAATATTTAAATATGAAGGGTAGAAGGTTCAGAAGACAAGAACAGAAGATTTAATAGATTATCTGCATTAAATAAATAAGTCAGATGACTTTGATGATTTTAACAGGTTTTATTTATTTGAATAGGAATGTGGGTGTTAAGGGCTTAAATACAGAAACAAGAAAATAAGGCAATTTTCCATCCTTTTCTTGCTTATAAGATATTCATATGGAAATGTCCAAATACTGGTTTGTGAATCAAAATCATTTATATAGAATTGAGCTTTGAGCCCAGACACCGAGATATTACACCCTCCTTTTCTGCTTACTCCACATACCTTTGTATGCCAATTTTATTCAGAATATACCCAACCACTTTTTAAAGCTAACTATAGAATATGGTGTCACAACCTCCTTTGGAACTGAGTTTCACAATCTCACCACCGCCTTAAAATGAATAATCTTTTTCTCTCTTTAAGGTGAAATCCATTTCCAAGGAATTATCTCTTGTCAACTAACAGCCTCTTGGCAAGAGATTTTCATCAGACAACTCCTTATATTGACAGTTGTTGTTTTAATGTAAGGTAATCATATCCCTCTTAGGTGTCTTTTTTCTAGATAAAAAATATGTATAATCTGGTTAGTACGGTATATCTTCAGGGCTTAGCCCCTTCATTTCCATTTATATAGAGTGCATACCTGAAACTCCACTATCACCTTTGTCGCCTTTTTTACCCTGAGGCCCCAGTTCTCCACTTTCACCGGGAGATCCAGAGGTTCCGTTTGGTCCCATTGGGCCAGGAGATCCAGTCAGACCTGCAAACAGATGAGATAGATACATACAACTGTAGCTGTAGTCATATATTTAAAATGTACTTTTTTGAAGAACTACACTAGACAACAAGCAAAATGTTTCTAGAATGAATCTAAAGGGTTTATGGCTTGAAATAATTTGGTTTTCAGCAAAATAAACAACTTCATGTTAAATGCGGACAACTTAAAAGAGGACAGCTTCTCTCAAGAATGTATTTTAACTTCAGTACAAAACGAAAGCACACTTGAGGGATAATGAAGTCACCCTATGTTCTCAGCGCCATCAGATAGAGGGTGGAAAAACATATTGAAAAAGTGTCTATTGACCAAGAAGAGATATTTAAATTTTTTACTATTTCTTTTATGGGCCATTAAGACCTCCCATGAGAAAATTCATAGACGAGATTCAGGCCATGTCTGTAACACTGATGATTGTTGTGGGATTTGTGGGTAAAACCACAATATGGTCCACCATATGCATATATTATCTGCATGATATGAGCGTCTGTTGGTTTTGCTGTTAAAATTGTAGACACATACAGACACACTTATGGTACACTCTTTTAACATGTGAGGGGTTAAATCATTTTCCTTTGTACAAATTGCATTTCTGAGTCTAGTAAACAAGTCAAGGCAAATTGGGAACCAAGCTTGTAACGGAGCTGAGACACGCAGTCCAAAATCTCCGCTGGTATACGGTAAAATACCCAAGAGGCACTACAGTTTCACCATTCCCGACCTCCCATATTGGACGACACACAATTTGGGAGTCAAATGAGTACTGACTTTATTTTGCTATTGCAGAAATATTTATACCCATCTCTTCCCACAGGCAATACACATGCCCATATTTGGCCGCACAATACACATAAAGAGAACAATAGGTGGGTCACACCTCCCTGGCAACTTTAATACAATCAGACATTGATTCAATTACACTTCTTTGTTCTTATCTGAGAATGAAAACACTGTATACAATAGACTTCCTTTATCTTATGCGGAGTCGCTGTAACAAGATTATCTCCCATGCCAAGTAGCTGTAAATGTCTGGGACAATATTCTGCAGAGCATCAACCAACATACATATATTAGGATCATATTTTAACCATAATAATCATAAAACAGGGTAAAACAGTGATGGGGTCCGCTACAAAGCTAATGCTAGATAATGTTAGACCATTAGCAGAGACCTTGAGCATGGGGCATATAAACATAGGGGGTTCTTGGGCATATGCATTTAAACTCAATTTCCCACCAAACGTTATCAAAACAGGTGTTAGGTTAGAATATACCATTGTGTCTAATCTAAGAAATATTTGGCAGAATTAAATGGAACAAATGTCACATATATTCTCTAATAAATTAATTTTAATACATGTAATCAGACTTCTCTCTTGCAGACAGAAACAGATTTACACAACATATTTCTTATTATAATTATGCATATACATACAAATAAGACATCAGCCATCGTAATTGGTGGAAACACCCCGTGACCGGGAGAGAGAAATAGTTTATCTAATAGGCAGAAAGGTGGATCCGGGTATTCTCTGGGTTTTCTGACTGTCATATCTCTGGGCTAGTTTTTTTTTTTATTGAAGTTATTAGTGATTCCTGTAAAAAGAGCCCAACAGATGAAAAAAAACAAATACCCACCTGCAAAGAAAAGGCATACACAAATATACATAACATTAAAGTAAAAATTACATTATAAATATACCCCTAACTACAATACATTACCCCCTATGTATACATGACCCCCCTATCTATACATAACCCCCTATCTATAATAAACCGCTATCTATACATTACCCCATCTATACATAACCCCTATCTATACATTACCCCCTATTTATAAATAACCCCCTATCTATACATTACCCCCTATTTATACATAACCCCCTATCTATACATTACCCCCTATTTATACATAACCCCCTATCTATACATAACCCCCTATCTATAATAAACCCCTATCTATACATTACCCCATCTATACATAACCCCTATCTATACATTACCCCCTATTTTTACATAACCCCCTATCTATACATTACCCCCTATTTATACATAACCCCCTATCTATACATTACCCCCTATTTATACATAACCCCCTATCTATACATTACCCCCTATCTAGAACAACCCATATTGCTCACAACTATATATGTGATTATAAACTTGTAAGAAGTCTAAAAACTCTAAGGATGAAATATGCTCCTGGCAGAGGTTTGACCAGCTATACTTAAGTCCATTTTGCATAATAGGTCAGAACTGTGCCCATCTTTTAAAAAAAATGACTTAAAGTCTGAAGTGAGAAGCTAAGGGAAGGAATACTCTTGAACTGCCCACATCAGTCCTGGCTGGCAAGTGGAACCAGGACTGGAAAATAGAGCCTTCAAGGAGAAATCTGGCATCTTATTTCTATAATACAGTGACCGTAAAATCCAAAGAGTTGGATGCACACTATTTGTTTTATTATATTGTTAATTTTTCAATACAATTTATCTACCTTAAGATCTGTTTACTTGTTTACTTTTTTAATTTTATGTCCATTAATGTGATGTCCTGCTAAGGAACTTACTCACATTTCAGTAATTTCTATCTGTCAAAAAGCTGAGAATTATTTAGGACTCGTTTCTATTAACACTAAGTTTTATTATTTTTGATTTTGACAATTGTTTTGGAGCTCTTCTCTTTTCCCCTGGAGGCAGCATACCCCATTCCTTAATCCTTAAACTCAAACTTTTTCTTTATAACTTACTTGCTCAATTATGCTTTGTTTAAAGATAAAGGATAGAAGATTCAAAGAACACGTGTGGACTATTACAGAAATAGTACTGGATAAATGGAAATGTGTATATGGACCAATTGGTTAATGTCTACTATCAAAAACACAGTAACATAGTAATTGAGGTAGAAAAAAATATTATCTATCAATTTCAATTATCTATCAAAATAAATTTGTATTAGGTGAATAATAAAGTGATCCTGAATGACAAAAAAAAGTTGAATAACTGCCAATTGTCTCTTAAGGGGAAAATTCTTCTGATGAAAAATATGGATTATTTCCTGGAGCATTATTCTACTCTTTCTACTTACTAAACATAACCTTGAATGCCCCTTTTATGCAAAACATTTCCACCCATAAAGGGAGCCCATAAATGAGGTTGCAAGCTTATTTGCTGTTCAATTGGTGTCTTTTGGCGGCCTCTGACCGGGTTCCGAGGTATGGGCTTGAAAAAAAATGGCGGACGTTAAACCTGTAGCTTTTTTTCAATTGCTAAATTTCCCCAAGCCCGCAAATGTTTTCACACCCGTAAATGGCAGTGCTGGGAAATAAGGGTGGCCACACAAAATATTCACACTTTGGGCCCAATTTGGGCATTTCCACTTAGGGGTGTGCTCACTTTTGTTGCCAATGGTTTAGGCATAAATGGCTGAGGGGGCAGCAAATTTACACTGTACACTTACTACTTTACTTTGTAGCAGAGGGTCATTTCTTCAGTTTTATCACATGAAAAGATATAATCAAATATTGAATATTAAAAATGTGAGGGGTGTACTAACTTTTGTGAGATACTATATATATTCTTTTGGGAGATACTGTATATATATTTGTGGGCACATTTGTGTGTCCCAGCTCAACTTCCCAGAATGCAGTGTAATAACTGTTTTTCTCGGGACTCTGAGCTGGCAGCAGGTTTTTTTATCTTGTTTTAGACATTCAGATGTGAACACAGATGTACTATTTATTTACTGTACTATTGTACGGTGGAGACTTCTATTGCTCTTTTGCCCACCATATTATAAATGATTGTTGTGGTGAACTACCTACTCATAATTTCCACAACACGGGCTGAGATCCCGCTCCATGCTGATGATAGCCAGTAAGCTTGAAACAGCTGTACATGGATTGGATACTCAGCTTGTGTTTATTCCAACCTTGGCTTTGCTGTGTAATACAGCATGCATAAGCTTAAAGGAAACCATTTTTGATAATGGCTAAGGAATGAAGAGAGAGGCATTTGTGGGCACATTTGTGTGTCCCAGCTCAACTTCCCAGAATGCAGTGTAATAACTGTTTTTCTCGGAACTCTGAGTGGGAAACAGGTTTTTTAACTTGCTTTAGACATTCAGATGTGAACACAGATGTACTTTTTATTTACTCTATATATATATATATATATATATATATATATATATATACTGTATATATATATATATATATATATATATATATGTATATAAATATATATATAGTATCTCACAAAGTAAATTTACTGTCAGCCTAAAAATAACTCAACCCACAGCCATTAATGTCTAAACCGTTGGCAACTAAAGTGAGTACACCCCTAAGTAGAAATGTCCAAAATGGGCCCAAAGTGTCAATATTTTGTGTGGCCACCATTATTTTCCAGCACTGTCTTAACCCTCATGGGCATGGAGATCACCAGGGCTTCACAGGTTGCCACTGGAGTCCTCTCCCACTCCTCCATGATGACATCATGGAGCTGGTGGATGTTAGAGACCTTGCACCCCCCCACCTTCCATTTGAAAATGCCCCACAGATGCTCAATAGGGTTTAGGTCTTGAGACATGCTTGGCCAGTCCATCACCTTTACATTCAGCTTCTTTAGCAAGGCAGTGGTTGTCTTGGAGGTGTTTTTGGGGTTGTTATCATATTGGAATACTGCCCGGCGGCCCAGTCTCAGAAATGAGGGGATCATGCTCTGCTTCAGTATGTCACTGTACATGTTGGCATTAATGGTTCCCTCAAGGAACTGTAGCTCCCCAGTGCCGACAGCACTCATGCAGGCCCAGACCATGACACCCCCATGCTTGACTGTAGGCAAGACACACTTGTCTTTGTACTCCTCAGCTGGTTCCCGCCACACGCACTTGACACCATCTGAACCAAATAAGGTTATCTTAGTCTCATCGGACCACAGAACATGTTTCCAGTAATCCAGGCCATTAGTCTGTTTGTCTTCAGCAAACTGTTTGCAGGCTTTCTTGGGCATCATCTTTAGAAGAGGCTTCCTTCTGGAGCGACAGCCATGCAGACCAATTTGATGCAGTGTGCAGCGTATAGGCTGAGCACTGATAGGCTGACCCCTCACCCCGTCAACCTCTGCAGCAATGCTGGCAGCACTCATATGTCTATTTCCCAAAGACAACTGTGACATACTGAAGCAGGGCGTGATCCCCTCCCTTCGGAGACTGGGCTGCCGGGCAGTATTCCAACATGATAAAGACCCCAAACACACCTCCAAGACAACCACTGCCTTGCTAAAGAAGCTGAAGGTAAAGATGAAGGACTGGTCAAGCATGTCACCAGACCTAAACCCTATTGAGCATCTGTGGGGCATCCTCAAACAGAAGGTGGGGGAGCGCAAGGTCTCTAACATCCACCCGCTCTATGATGTCATCATGGAGGAGTGGAAGAGGACTCCAGTGGCAACCTGTGAAGCTCTGGTGAACTGCATGCCCGTGAGGGTTAAGGCAATGCTGGAAATTTTTTGACACTTTGGGCCTAATTTGGACATTTCCACTTAGGGGTGTACTCACTTTTGTTGCCAACTGTTTAGGCATTAATGGCTGTGTGTTGCGTTATTTTGAGGTTGTCAGCAAATTTACACTGTTATACAGGCCGTACACTTACTACTAGATTGTAGCAGTGGGTCATGTCTTCAGTGTTGTCACATGAAAAAGATATAATAAAATATTTACACAAATTTGAGGGGTGTATATATATATATATAAATATATATATATATATTTATACAAAAAATCCACTCTATCCCCCCAGATTTTTTGGGTTCCTGCCCTTGGTTGGACCACTCTATTGAGTGGGACCAGACTGATATACTACAGGATATTTCTCCCTTTGAAGGGCACAAGTGGCTAAAAGAGGCTGCTCTCATAGTGGATTATCATGTCCACATAACTAACCTGTTAATGTTTGTTTGTTCTCTGATTGAGCACCTCTATTCTTGATGTTGCTTACATTGAATAACCCTTTTATCTCCTTAAGGAGAAATGTTTTTCTTTTAGCTATAGGGGGTGACCTCTTGTCATTTGTAAACCTCTTGGCAAGATATGTTCACCTATGAAAGCTTTATATTGATCCTGGATGTACTCATATTCCCCTTAGCCTTTTCACAGAAAAAAATAAGTAATGTTGTTATGTTTTCAGTTTTACAACTAAATCAGTATTCTGTATGTAGGCTTCATACCTGGAGCTCCACTGTCACCTTTATCTCCTTTTTCTCCCTGTGGCCCTGGTGCTCCTATTGTGCCTTGAGATCCAGAAGTACCATTTGGTCCTTGTGGACCATGTAGACCTGGCAGACCTGCAAAGAGAAGTGTTAGGTATATCTACAGTGAAAAATCTCTTATCTTTTACGATTCTACCAACACATACGCACATTTCCTACATTAAGCATAAGAAATAAGGTATAAGAAATATATGTTTTTTCTTTAATTGTATATTTGATTTCTTATACATATTGGACTATATATAGTTCAGGACAGTTTGTAACTAACTTATTATTCTGTTCTTGACAAGTGATTCTCCCAAAACTTTAATCACAATGGAAGCATGGAAACCCACTCCATTCCTGCATTATATCCCCTTCATCATGAAGCCAATGTGTTTTGATGAAAGGGTTGAACTGCATTGTTCTATTTTAAAGTTTAAGATTTAAGGATGAAGGGTAGAAATTCAGTGGATACTTCTGTAAGTACTGCATTGCAGAAATGATAGTTGAGAAGTGGAAAAGTATTTCAGTGGAAATGAAAGGGAAAAAAAGAAATTCAATAATAAACAGCCTTATTAAATTGCGATTCAGTAAATTTAAAAGGGCTCTATATAAGCACAGAGCATATTTTTTTACAGAAGTTTTTAGTTAGTGATCTTCTATCCAAAAGCAAGGTCTTCACTAACTAAAAACGTTTGTAAAACAAATATGCTATGTGCTTAAATAGAGCCCTTTTAAATTTACCGAATTGCAATTTAATAAGGCTGAATGTCAGGGATATCTATTAGCAGGAGCAGAACTACTGTTGATCCAGGGGTTGTAATGTATGAGGGCCCTACACTAGGGTGGGGATGCAGTGCTGCCTTGATTTTGCTTTGTATTTACATTTTTTTCTCCAATTGGGGCTACTTTTTAAAACGTAGCACGTAACTCCAGATTTCCGTGTGACGGGTATTAAATTAGGCCTGTAACGTTGCTTGCAGCGGACTTTGCGAGTTAACAAGCTGGACAGCCGAGAATAGGCTACGTGCTGAGCAACGTTAAACTTTGATCTGTCATGCCCGTAACCGCTTCTTGTTCAATTCAGCTATTAAATTGCATCGTCGCCACTCGCGAGCAAGCATGTAACACACCAAATGGAGCCCAAAGGCCAACGTGTGCTCGAGGGCGCACACAAAAGTCCAGTACGTGGCACTTGTAATGCAAATAACAATATTCTACTGTACATTTATTATAAGGGAAAGTCATGTTCGGTCTCATAATTAACTAGCGACTTGCCCGTCAAAAAATGACGGCAATACAATTGTAAGGCAGGTAATGCTGTTTGGTGGAGACGCGCGGAGAATGGGTTTTGTGTTTATTGTGAGATATTTTTTTTTTGGTCTATATTTGTTTTTGTATGCTAATGAAATAATTAATACATTAATAAATGAATATACTTTACCTATTTTGAAGTAATATATGCAGGAAGCATTGTGCTGAAGAGCTAACAATCTGTTTTGATGCTCCTGCAGCATACAATGTAGATTTGCAGTGTTGTGGAGCTGAGGTGTAAGTGTCAGCAATGTGTGCAGTGTAAATAGGCTGCGTGTGCGAGGGGAAGCCGTTAGGGTAGCTGTGTACTTCCGCATTGTGTAAGTTAGTGTTGTAAAATGGCGGCTAATGTGTATGTGATACGCGACTATGTATGATTTAGCATCCTTGTTAATAGTGTATCTTGTACCTCGTACGGCTTTTTGAAAAATCTGTATGTGCTTGGTGATGTTTTGCGTGTTTAGGGTCCTGTAGTCTCGTTTTCCTTTTTTTTCGGCGACCATTTTTTCTCTCGCTTAGGGGATTTTCGTGTGTGTAAACTCTGGAATTTGGACTTAAATTAAGATGTGTAACTTTACTTGCAGAGGTCCTGGGTGCCCCCCCCCCCTCGCTGTAGGTAAGCTTTTTATGTATTTGTTGTGTGTATTTATTGTGTTTTTAATGGTTTCATGTTCGCACGATTCAGGCGTTTTTTTTTTTTTTTTTTCTAAGTCCCGCATGTCGTATTTTTGGATGCTAAGTCAGTAAATTTTCCGTTGTAAGTCCCTCATTGCAGCCGACAGGGGGAGCCTCCACCTCCGCAAATGTGGCCCCTCACTTCGCGAGGGTCCGCATTTGCGGGCTGAAGGTCGTAGTGGGTCGTAGCCTATGGCGCTCATCTCCACCAGCGTAAGGAGCGCATTTGACGCTCCTTCTGAACCCGTAACTACGTGCATGCTTAATTGTTTGCGTTCGAGCACGCAACACCGTCGGCCAAGAACTGGTTTATGAAATAGCGTCTCTTGCTTGTAGCTCGCAGCCCATTCTAGCGACGTTAAACAGCCAAATTTTAAGCAATCAGCCCTGACGTGCTACACGTTGGACTTATGAGGCTGGAATTTAATATGGCCCTAAGTTTCCTCTTTTCATTGTATTAGGTGAATTGTTAATTCATCCAGTGTAAGCAAAAAATATATACAGCTGAAATTTATTTTGACCCCGGATTAATTTGTATCAGGTAATCATATTCCAATTAGGCATCGTTTTTCTAGAACAAATCAGTTTATTTTAATAAGTTTCTCTTCATAGTTTAAACGCTCCATTCCTCCTACTAACTGTTTTCATTAAAAAGATATAATAATATTTTATATGTATATATATATAGACTTCATACATGGAGCGCCACTGTCACCTCTATTTCCTTTTTGACCCTGTGGTCCCTGTTCTCCTCTTGCACCTGGATTTCCAGAAGTCCCATTTGGTCCATGGGGACCAGCTGGTCCTGGATAACCTGTAACAATGAAGAGATAGGTATATAAGGGTACAGCTCAGACAATTATAACTCATATGTAGTGGCAATTTTAAAAAGGAATTCATTTTTTTCCACATGCTCTTCCACCTTCTGTCTAATTTCACAGAGCACATATGGTGACTTCACTGTCCCTTAAAATGTCTTATTTACCTCTCTCTCCTTTTTGTCCTCTGGCCCCATCTGTCCCATTTATGCCAGGAAATCCATCCTTCCCATCAGAACCACATTTAATTACAGAGCAGTTGTTAGTATCCATGTCGTGGCATATCTGGGTACAGGTCACTACCAATGAGATGCCAAGCAGGAGCGCACTAATGGTTTGTACATGTTCCATCTGTAGAGAAAAAGTGAATAATAAATTAATTGTGTGAATTTTATGTTTAATAAGTATATCAACATTGTTACTTGTTCAAATAGATTTACCAATAAATAAAAAAATAAAAAAATAAAGTATTGCATTAAAAACTGAGACATAGTAATAGTTATTATTCACAAGCTATGCATTGCTTAGAACAGGAAATCTTATGTACACTCTGCAGCGGAAGTCAGCGCAAGGGTAATATCATGGTATGTTATACATAGCACTTATAAGTAGTAACACAAGGAAATGCTTAAAGATATTTGAAAGTTTCCTGGATTATCAATATATCTGATAGAGGAGAATCAGTAGTGTATGCAAAAATCTTTTGCATGAAAAAATCCTGAAATAAAAATTAATAAACTTATCCTAATGTTTGCAAAATTTTCAGTTTTCAAGCAGTTAATTTTGCAAAGTAATTGCCATAAAAATCCAAGATAAATTAGCATACGATTCATAATTAGTTGTGGCTAATTGGAGGCAGATACAACAATTTTGTGTCCTAGCCAATAACAGGCAGGGGATTGGCTAGGACACAACTCCCCACAGGTCATTGGCTAGGAAAATCTGCCTGCATAGGTTCCTAGAGGGTGAAGCTCACACAAGAAATGTGAAATGTACTTTGTATTGCAAATATACAGGCCACATATATATATATATCACATATTATAATTGTCTAACTAAGATCCGTCGTCAAGCTGAGTTGCGTAGTGCGTACGACTTAGCGATGAGCGCCACAGGCGCCCATTGCAGGCAAGCCTCGCGCAGCGAGGCGAGCTGTTAAATCGTAGCACTTTGGCAATGAGCGCCGCAGGCGCTCATTGCAGGCGAGCCTCGCGTAGCGAGGCGAGCCGTTGAACCGTAGCACTTAGAAAAAAAATACGAGGTGCAAAAAAATTACGAGATAAGCGGCGGAACAAAAACAGTAAAGAAAACACTAAATACACACTAAAAAATAAAACAAAGGTCACTTACAGCATGGGGAACCAGGCAGGACGTCTGGAAGTGAGTTGGAACTGCAATTTAGATCGATTTAGCCGAGTTACAAAGATCGAAAATCGGCTAAGCGAGAAAAAAATGGCCGCCGAAAAAAATGAAAACGAGGCTATACTACTACGAACTGCGTAAAACACAGCCACAGACGTATGTGTTTGAAAAACAACGAGATAAAGGATGCGGATTAACCGCGCAATGAGTAAAAAGACAGTAGCGAGTACATTTTACGAAACACAATTACAGATTTACGCATTAACACAGATTTAACGACTTTGTCTCGCGCAACTTCGGATTTCCCGCCTAAACCAAAGCATTTGATGTGAAATATAAGTTGCAAGTTACAAAAAAAAAAAAAAATTGTATTTATTTTAAGAAAAAAAAAAAGGGACAAATGTAGCGTCATGTTGTGTGGCAAACAAATTTCACTACATTTAATTTTTATTGACCGTCATTTGACCAGTTTACCATATTTACTGTTAAACCGTAGTACTTTAGCGGGCTGAGCGATGAGCGACGCAGGCGATCATTGCCCGGCGAGCCTCGCGCAGCGAGGGGAGCAGTTAAACCGTAGTACTTTGGCAATGAGCGCCGCAGAAAAAATGCCGGACGAACAAAACGAAAACCAGGCGACACCACTATAACCACGGAAAACACGTACCGATAATCCGCTAAGACGCATACCACACATTATCCGCCATTTTAGGATAATGCGGAAGTACACAGCTACGTTAACGGTTTCAGATCGCGCACACACACTATTACACTGCACACTATTACACTGCTTACACAGCACCTCCACACCACTAATGCTGCTGCAACATCAACACAGATTGCCAGCTCTTCAACACAATGCATAAAAATACGTAAATTCATTTATTAATTTGAATTCTATATTTCAGTAGTACACACAAAACAACATTAGCTACCTTACAATTCCAGATGTATATTAATAACTAAACAACTTTTAAAACATACACATCTGATTGCCGTCATTTTTTGACGGGCAATACGCTAGTATATATATATATATATATATATATATATATATATATATATACTGTTTATACTCGAGTATAGGCCGAGTTTTTCAGCCCTTTTTTTAAGGCTGAAAAAGGCCCCCTTGGCTTATACTCTAGTCACCCTGTGTCTCTTTCCCCCCCGTGTCTCTCCAACCCTGTGTCTCTTCCCCCCTCTCCCTCTAGTGAGTCTCTTTCCCCCCTTTCCCTTGTGTCTCTTTCCCTCCCCCTCCCTTATCATCCTCCTCATCCTCCCTCCTCAACCCCCTTCCTCAACCTCAGTCCTCATTCTCAACCCCCCTCCTCAACCTCAACCTCCCTCCTCATACTCCCATCTCTACCGCTCTCCTCACTTTACCCCGTTCTAATTACCTCCCCCTCTCCCTTTTCCCTGACTTACCTTCCATTAGGAGCAGCTGCTGATGGAAGGTAAGTGAGGGGAAAGGGAGAGGGGGAGGTATTTAGAGAGGGGTAAAGTGAGGAGGGGGTTGAGGAGGTAGGATGAGGAGAGGGGTAGAGGTTGAGGAGGGAGGTTGAGGATGAGGAGGGGGATTGAGGAGAGAGGTTGATGAGGGGATTGAGGATGAGGAGGGGGGTTGAGAAGGGGATTTGAGGATGAGGAGGGGGGTTGAGGAGGGAGGTTGAGGAGGGGGGTTGAGGATGAGGAGGGGGATGAGGAGGGAGGATGAGAAGGGGGGTTGAGGAGAGAGGTTGAGGAGGGGGTTGAAGATGAGGAGGGGGGTTGAGGAGGGGAGTTAAGGAGGGGGGTTGAGGAGGGGGGTAGAGGTTGAGGAGGGGGGGTTGAGGATGAGGAGGGGGGTTCAGGAGAGAGGTTGAGGAGGGGGTTTGAGGATGAGGAGGGGGTTGAGGAGGGGGGGTTGAGGATGAGGAGGGGGGTTGAGGAGGGAGGTTGAGGAGGGAGGTTGAGGAGGGGGGTTGAGGAGGGAGGATAAGGAGGGGGGTTGAGGAGAGGGTTGAGGAGAGGGGTTGAGGAGGGGGATTGAGGAGGGAGGTTGAAAAGGGAGGTTGAGGAGGGGGGTTGAGGATCGAGGAGGAGGAGGGGAGTTGAGGAGGGGAGTTAAAGAGGGGAGTTGAGGAGGGGGGTTAAGGATGAGGAGGGGGTTCAGGAGAGAGGTTGAGGAGGTGGTTTGAGGATGAGGAGGGGGTTGAGGAGGGGGGTTGAGGATGAGGAGGGGGGTTGAGGAGGGGGGTTGAGGAGGGAGGATGAGGAGGGGGGTTGAGGAGGGGGGTTTAGGAGGGGGGTTAAGGAAGGGGGTTGGGGAGGGAGGATTAGAAAGGGGTTGAGGAGGGAGGATGAGGAGGGAGGATGAGGAGGGGGGTTGAGGAGGGAGGATGAGGAGGGGGTTGAGGAGGGCGGTTTAGGAGAGAGGTTGTGGAGGGGGGTTGAAGAGGTGGGTTAAGGATGAGGAGGAGGGATGAGGAGGGGGGTTGAGGAGGGAGGATGAGGAAGGGGGTTGAGGATGAGAAGGGAGTATGAGGAGGGCTGTTGAGGAGGGGGCTGAGAAGTGAGGAAGAGGAGGATAATAATGGAGGGGAGGGAAAGAGACACAGGGAAGGGAGAGGGGGAAGAGACAAAGGGGAGTGAGAGGGAGGAAGAGACACAGGGGAGGGAGAGGGGGGAAGAGACACAAGGGAGGGAGAGGAGGGGAAGAGACACAGGAGAGGGAGAGGGGGGAGAGACACAGGGGAGGGAGAGAGAGGGGGAAGAGACACAGGGGATGGAGAGGAGGGGAAGAAACACAGGGGAGGGAGAGGCAGGGATAGACAAAGAGGAGGGAGAGGGGGGAAGAGACACAAGGGAGAGAGAGGGGGGACACAAGACAGGGGCACAGAAAGCACACAAGATGAGGACACAGAGCGCACAAGAGGGACACAGGGGGCAGCACATTTCCCACCCTCGGCTTAAACTCGAGTCACTAAGTTTTCCCAGTATTTTGTGGTAAAATAGGTGCCTCGGCTTATACTCGGGTCTGCTTATACTCGAGTATATACGGTATATTTATAGCAATCATTTAGTTTATGGTGAGCAAAAGAGTAAGAGAAGCTCTCCAAATGTAGATGTACTATTCATGTACTATATATATATATATGTGTGTGTATTAGTAAGTATAAAACATTTTTCTTTGTATTTACAAAATTTTGGTTGTTTAGATCTACCAGCTTGGTTTCTTTTCAGTATCTAATTACCTAATTGGTAAATTAATTACTTACATCTGTGTGTGAGTTTTATTGTAGGAATAGGGGCTAGCTGTTCACACCTCAGAGGCAATATGCAAAAGAAAGCCATTATTGACGGAGCCATTCATCAATAATTTGTGTAATTTGGTACTGATAAGATGACAAAAAAGATCTCTGGAGTTGAGTGGCAGACAAACATGTAGTAAAAATTAAATCAAATTTTAGCCATATTTGCAGGATTCATTTCTTATTTTCGACAATATTAAATTTATAATGTCTCATACTTTTCAGCAGCTAAAGACAAGATTATTACTGACAGTAAGCTAATATTGGAAATATAACATTCTGTTACTTAGCATTAGTAGCCATTTTTGTCGCTATATAAATGTCGCTATATATATGTCGCTATATATATGGATTCCCAGCTTGTGTATAATCCAACCTTGGCTTTGCATAAAAGCTGTATAATGAAGCGGGCAAAAGCTTAAAGGAAGCCATGTTTGAAATAGTTCATGGATTGAAGAGCGAGGCATTTGTGGGCACATTTGCATGTCCCTGCTCAGCTTCCCAGAATGAAGTGTAACAACTGTATTACTCGGAATTCTGAGCTGGAAACAGGTTTTTTAACTTTTTTGAGACATTCAAATGTGAGATGTACTATTTATTTACTAATATATATATATATATATATATATATTTATATATATATATATATATATATATATATATATATAATCAGATGTATCTGGTAACCAAAATAAAATATATAAATAAATAAAAAAATAAAATAAAACATACCATAATATAAAAAAAACAAAACACAATTTATTGTTTAAAAAAAAGGAAAAATTTGATTGTACTCAAATCAATATTTGTTATTTCACAGTCCAATCTGTTTACCACTAGGCTAATCTTCAACATACATTACCATGAGTGAAAAAAAACAATATATATAATATAAACATAATATTAAAAATATAATAATTTCTTCAAAACCTGTACACTGGATTCTAATTAGCACCCCCGGCCATTTCAAGGGATTATGGATTCTGACAATGAAAGAGCATCTTAAAAGCATTTAAAAACATTATAATCAGATGCACATAACTCAATTTAGCAGCAATTTTAAGAAGGAATGTATGTTTTACTCACCTTTCCTGCTAATGTAAGGGAATTCATGCAAAATGTATTGATGAAACTTAAAAGAGAGGGTCAAGCTGATTTCAAGGTCTTGCAGTGAATAGTACCAGAATTTGTATATGAAGATTATTTATGTACAGAACACATCCTCCAATGACAATGAGTGCAACACGTCTTTGTATGTACGGTAAATAAAAAAAAAAGTCAGTGCCAAATAATTAAAATGTTCCAATCTTTGTGTGTTTGTTTTCATAATTTTTATTGTCTAATATTCACACAATCATATTTATATCCTGTGGTTTAAAGAAACACTGCAACTGTTATCTGTGAAGTAAAAGCAGCAAAACTACAGAAGAACCAATGCAGTAAAGCAAAATTAAACAAGTTTAAGATGTTCTAAATTCCCCTAATATTGCTACGGTAGGAAACCATGTGCAAATGCTTTTTTTTGGCTACCTCCAAAAATTCAAAAATTCAAATGGGTAATACCGTAATCTAATTTTCCCTGATATGATTATTGTATTCGAGATGGGATGGTATTCTCATGGGGTTATCACTATAAAGGAGGGTAGGGGTGGAGTAAGTATTTAAACTGATTACCTTTTATTGGGTGGATTTTATAATATTTTTTAACTCTTTGTTTTTACTATTTAAAATTATTTTAACAATTTTATTGTGTAAAAAAATATAAATAAAGTAAAAGTTAAAAAGTAATATTTAGCACAATCTGTGAATGGGGGAAATGAAAAAGACAAAAAAAGGCATTAAAAAAAAAGGAATAAAAGGGGAAGGAAAGGGGAAAAAGATTGGCAGAAAAATGTTGTATTTGGGTCCAATATTTTTTTGATATTGATTAATTGACATTGTAATTATAACATCATATGTTCTTCTTGAAAGTCAAGCTTTCAATATTAATACAAATATATTATTTTTATATAATAAAGACACTGAGCCTCATTCAATTCAGAGGCCGCAAGTCCCAGTATATAGGCCGCATCTCTGCTACAGCGTGCTGGACTTAAAGTGATATGCAAATGGACAAGACCACAAGTCCCAGCCTGATAGTGAAAATTGTAAACCATGCCATCGTATGTAGCATTCCAAGGCAAGAACATAATCAATTAAGCAAGCCCGTAACTCCTGATGCAGAAACAGCCAATAGAAAAAGAGCCCGTCATCATGAAGTTAGTAAAACATGGAGCTTACTTTGGATAAGTCTCTATGAGCTTGCCACATCTTACCACTTGGATTTTTGCCCATTCCTCCTTGCAAAACTGCTCCAGCTCCTTCAAGTTGGATGGTTTGCGCTTGTGAACAGCAATCTTTAAGTCTGACCACAGATTTGCTATAGGATTGAGGTCTGGGCTTTGACTCGGCCATTCCAACACATTTATATCTTTCCTTTTAAACCACTCAAGTGTTGCTTTAGCAGTGTGTTTGGGGTCATAGTCCTACTGGTAGGTGAACCTCTGTACCAGCCTCAAATCATGTACAGAGTGGTACAGGTTTTGCTCAAGAATATCCCTGTATTTAGCACCATCCATCTTTCTCTCAACTCTGACCAGTTTCCCAGTCCCGGCTGTGGGGATAGTGTTTTTTGGGTGATGTGAAGTGTTCGGTTTTCGCCAGACATAGCGTTTTCTTTGATGGGCGAAAAGTTCAATTTTAGTCTCATTAGACCAGAGCACCTTCCTCCATACATTTTGGGAGTCTCCTTCATGACCTTTTGCAAACTCAAAACGTGTAATTTTGTTTTTTGCTGAAAGTAATGAAAGTAAAGTAATGAAGTTCTTCTGGCCGCTCTGCCATAAAGCCCAACTCTATGGAGCCTACGGCTAATTGTCGTCCTATGTACAGATACTCCAGTCTCTGCTGTGGATCTCTGCAGCTCCTCCAGGGTTACCTTAGGTCTCTGTGCTGCCTCTCTGATTAATGCCCTCCTTGCCTGGTACGTGAGTTTTGGTGGGCGGCTGTCTCTTGGCAGGTTTGCTGTTGTGCCATATTCTTTCCATTTGGTTATGATAGATTTGATGGTGCTCCTGGGGATCATCAAAGATTTGGATATTTTTTTATAACCTAACCCTGACTTGTGCTTCTGAACAACATTGTTCCTTACTTGTTTGGAGAGTTCCTTGGTCTTCATGGCAGTGTTTGGTTAGTGGTGCCTCTTGCTTTGGTTTTGCAGCCTCTGGGGCCTTTCATAAAAGGTGTGTATTTGTAATGACAGATCATGTGACACTTAGATTGCACACAGGTGGACATAATTTCACTAATTATGTGACTTGTGAAGGTAATTGTGTGCACCAGAGATTTTTATGGGCTTCATGACAAAGGGGGTGAATACATACGCACATGCCAATTTTCTGTTTTCTTATTTCTAAAAAAGTTTTCTGTATATATTTTTCTCATTTCACTTCACCAACTTAGACTATTGTGTTCTGATCCATCACATAAAATTCAGATTACCAAAACATTGAACTTAAGGCTGTAATGTAACAAAATAGGTAAAAAGTCAAGGGGGTGAATACTTCTGTAAGGCAGTGAAAGATCAAAGGCTTGGACGAGCTGTAACTTGCGATGTTAACCATGACATGGAATGGGAGGCTGGAGCCAGTAACCGGGTCGGAGCCCGCAAAAAGACTGTTCTAGACCATGATATGTATTAACCCCTTGAGTCCCGGGATCATTATTAATCAGAAATAACATTTAAACATAATATTTTTAATTGCATATTTGTGGGTTTGAGACTGTTGTGCAATTAATTCTAATGTCTTTCTGTGCCTTCCTGTGCTTTTATAGTACAGTATGATGTGCTTACAGCTCTAATAAGTGTTTGGAAAAGCCCTTGACATTCCTATTTAGTACTCCAAATATTTGTGATAGAAGCGTGATACTTTTTTCATTTGTGGGTCAGACTTTATTTACGAACTAGCGATACAGGTCTAAGAGAATTTCCATTTTGTGTAGCTTTAATTATTTAGTGCTCATAATATTCAAGTTGTGCTAAAACCAATGAAGTTCTATGGCTGAATTTGCATCTTTGGCTGGACTGTAGTGATTGTCTGCAGGGAACTCATAATCGGATTGCGAGTAGCTAATAGAGTATGTGGCAATATTAAGAGTGATTTTAAGTGTGTATACATTTACAAATTGGGCAATAGAATGGGCCCTACTTTTGGAATTTGTGGGAATTTCCATAGCTCTACTAAAGATCTTCTTGGTGCTAAGGAAATATGAGCAGCTAAGACATTTTGTTCTCTTGTATATTGTTCCAAAGGTAGAGATATTAGAAAGAACCATGGAACAAGTGGTGGTTGGATTTCTAATCAAGTTGTTAGTGTGAATTTATACTATCTTAAACGCATCTGTTTTTCTTTAGTATACTGATTGCTCTATATTTTCTAATTCATCACCCTATCAGATCTGTATCAAGTGTCCCACAAAGTTATGTCCAAACTTATTGCAGAACATATGCCGAGACTTTCTCTTCTGCCCGAAACAGCACCAAGAGATTTGCCATTACTCAGTGAGGCTTAAAGGATCATGCAAGGAGAAGATGACAGGCAACTTGTGATTAGCCATTACTTGCTGATGTGCCACTAGGTTCAGACTTGGCTTTTGGGGACAACGCCTTTGAAGAACCATTGAAGTCTTATATTTGTAATATGCTCATATGAAGAAATTTACTTCATAATGTGCAAAATATATATAAAAAACATCTAATTTTGTTCCTAACATAGAGCCCTATGCTAATATGGTGCTCTAACTGCAGTAAAAAGTCTGCAAGAGCACCTTTCCCCTAACTTCTACACTAATGTAAATCATTCACTCCCCCAGACTACAGCAGTCAGCTCTGATCCATAAGTCCTGCTCTGTAGATGCAACAGATTTCTGTGCAGGGAGCAGCCAAACCAAGCATTAACTACAGCAAGGGAACATATATATATATATATATATATATATCACATATTATAATTGTCCTGCTACGAGTCGTCGTCACGCTGTTTGCGTGGTCCGTACGAATAGCGGGCTTAGCGATGAGCGCCGCAGGCGCTCATCGCCCGGCGAGCCTCGCGAAGCGAGGCGAGCCGTTAAACCGTTGCACTTTGGCAATGAGCGCCGCAGGCGCTCATTGCAGGCGAGCCTCGCGTAGCGAGGCGAGCCGTTAAAACGTAGTAAAAAAATACGGCCGCAAACCGCCTATCATAAAAATTAAAATTAACAATAACTACACACACCACATACATAAAAACCTAACCGATAGCAAGAGGGAGCATCCACGACCTGCAGAAAGCGAGTTACACATTGATTTACCTTAAAATACAAAAATGTAAACACAAAAAAAAAAATAAGCGACAGAAAAAATGGCGGACGAAAAAAATGAAAACGAGGCTACAGCACTCTGAGCACGAAAAAGACTTACGGTTAATCCCTGAAGGCGTAGACACATTACGGATAATCCGTGACGGCGTATAAGACACATTACGACATCGCAAAAATCGGACGCAACCCGCGGACAAGAAAAAAGGTAAAACACACTAAATACACAGAACACATAAATAAAAAAGTTACCGACAGCAAGAGGAAGCATCCTGGACCTCAAAACAAAAACTATCGCCTTCATTTAAAGCAAAATAAAAGAGTTTAGACACTTTAAAAAAAATAAGCGAGAGAAAAAATGGCGGCCGAACAAAACGAAAACGAGGCTACAGCACTATAGCCACGGAAAACACTTACGGAAAATCCGATAAGACGCACACCACACATTTCCGGATTAACACGGAGTTCCCGCCTTTGTCTCGCGTAGACTCCGATTTCCCGCCTTTGCCTCGCGCTGACTACGATTTCCCGCCTTTGCCTCGCGCCGACTACGATTTCCCGCCGAAAACAACACATTGGTCTCGAGCAACAGCGTATTTCCCGCCGAAAACAATGCATTTCGCTCGCGCACCCGTATTTCCCGCCGAAAACAATGCATTTGGCTCGCGCAAAAACCTATATATAGGGCACAATTGACACATTACTGACACCTTTTCCTGAGGTGATGACAGTGTGACTGGACATTTTCGGATGCTGGAAAATCGAAAGAGATTGATAGCTCTTCAGGATACTGATTCAGGAACATTGAATTACAAAAGGTACATTTTAAGAAGTATCATTAATTAATTACTATATTATTAGTTACTTAATAAGGACAATTATGTACATTAAATTAATAATTGGTTATGTATTGTGCATTAATTATTAATGTACATTACATTGAATTATTAATTAATAATGTACATTAAATTAATAATTAATTGATTATATATTGTGCTTAAATGTGTGAAACATTGTAAATAATATTCATAATGTATTTTATTTAATTAAGAATTAATAATCAATAAAATATAACCAATTAACTATTAAATTAATGTACATTATTTCATTAACAGAAATATAATATTGAGCTTAACTGTGTGAAACAATTGACAATACTATTGATAATGTACATTAAATAATTAATGAATTAAGCATTAATATAAAAGTGAGTTTGCGTTTAAGAATGTCCATAAAAAAGAAACACATTTATTCATGAATTAATAAATAATGTACATTAAATTTAATTATTAATTAATAATGTACATTCTATTACAAATTAATTGGTTATATATTGAACATTAATTAATTGTAGATTACATTACTAATTAATTGGATATTGTAATTACCTGTGTAAAAGAATTGTAAATAACGTTTATAATGTACTTTCTACAATTAATTAATTATTACTAAACAGTAATATCAAAAATGTTAGCGTTTAAGAATGTGCAGAAAACAAACACATTGATTCATTAATTAAGAATGTACATGATTTTAATAATTTAATTCTCAGATAGACTCATGTTTATGTTTTCAGTTTAAATTTAATTAATAATGTCCATTAAATTAATAATTGCTTATATATTCTGCATTAATTAATAATGTACATTAAATATAATTATTAATTAATAATGTATATTACATTAGTAATTAATTCGTTAGATATTGTGCTTACCTGTGTGAAAGAATTAAAAATAACATTCATAATGCACTTTATTTAATGAATTAATTATTAATAATGAGTAATATCAAAAACAGTTTTGTATTAGATTACTATAGGAACATATTAAAGAATTTGCTTTCAGGTTTTTAAGGAATAAAAATATATGTCTCTTGATTGATGTTTATTTCATGATATGGGTGAAGTGAAATAATACAAAGATTCTAAAATTTAAATTACAGATTATTGATCAAGGAAAGTGAATAAACACACAGTGTGACGTTTGCAGCCTTTGAACAACATCAAGACCGTCTTTGCAGGTAAATATTTAATTTGGTCCTGACACATCAAAACAGCATATGTTAAAAAAAATTATGGAAAGTTGAATAGACAATACGAAGCAATACAAACATTTAACAAAACGAAGAAGCACTTGCCAAAAAAAAAAAAAAATGTATGCAGTGAAGTGAATCAAGAAGGATTTAAAATGAATTGAAAGATGAATAATTGATATAATAAATATATATGTCCAGTTATTACCAATTTAATATATGTCAATAAAATAATTTGAAAAATGGTTTCATTTATTTCATTGGAAACAAGGATAACGTTTATTCATCAACTTTAATGTAACAGTCCAAAAAGTAAAAAGACATATGTACACAAAAATAAGAAGAAAGACTAATTAATATTTATATTGACTATTACAGATTAAAAAATGGAAGATAATGGAGAAGACAAAATGGAACGCAAAAGAAGATTGGCAAGGGAAAGGAAGCAAAGGTGGAGAGATGCTCATACACCAGAAACTTCACAACGCTTGAGAGAAGAAGATCAACAGAGACTTTTAAATAAAAGAAAGATTGCTAAGAAAGCCAAAAGTGAGTCTGTTGGGCCTTGCAAAAAAAGTAAAAGTAAAAAAAAAACATCTATGTGAACCAGTGTCTAATGATTCTATTGTGCAGAATGACTTAAATGTAGACACACATGACAACAATGTACATATAGAAAGTGGGTTTGATATATATGTGGAAAAAATGCATGACAATGTGTTCAATACTGCAGTACATGTAGATACTCATTATTGTGGGTTACTTAATGTGCTTTGTCAGTTTTGTGGGGCCTATCATTTCATAAAGGAAAGACCTACTGATGGAAATTTCATTAGTTGCTGTCAGAAAGGAAAGGTGAAACTTCCACTAAGACATCCATTTCCATATTATTTAGAATGTATTATGAGTGATCCAACATTTCAAAATTATAATAATTTCAAACAAAACATCAGGTCTTATAACAGTGCAATTTCATTTGCTTCAATGGGTGCAACTTTAGCAGAAAATGTACCAGGACATGGTCCTTATTGTTTCAAAATTCAAGGTCAAATATACCACCGAACTTCACATTTACACCCACAAGAAGGAGAGCCAAGGAAATTTGCACAGTTGTATGTCTTGGATACGATGGAAGCTGTGGAACAAAGAATGACACTACCAGAAAATAGACAGTGTTTGCGCATAGTCTTTGAACAGCTGGATAAAATTATGCAAAACAACCCATATAGTAAAGCATACAAACAATTAGCACAGCTGGAAAAAGAACAACAGGAACATGCTGAAAGACATCTATTGCCTATACCAAGAGTAAATATGGTGTTAAAAAGAGATCGCAACACTGATCAAAGAAGATATAATTTACCGACAGTAAATGAGGTTGCTATGGTGTTTAAAAATGAGGATGGTGAACCACCTTTTCAGCGTGATATTAGAATATATCCACGCAATGAAGAACAACCATTTATCAACATCAATATATTAAGTTGTAATTTAGATCCAATGACATATCCCATTTTCTTTCCAAATGGTGAACCTGGATGGGAACCAAAATTAAAATTAGAAACTTATCCCAATACTAAACTTCGAATTAGATCTAATGTTTCAATGCTGGAATATAAAGTTGCACAAACTGCTATCCGTGACTGCTTTAATCCAATTTTACATGGAGGCAAACTCACTCAACAATGGATTATTGATTCATATCTACAAGTTGAAGCCAATAATTTAAATTTCATTAAATTTCAACAAAAAAAATTACGAGTTGAACAGTTTTGTGGATTAATGGATTATGTGGCTGAAATAGCTGCAAACAGAGACATTCCAGCTGGAAGAGCAATTATTTTGCCATCAACTTTCCAAGGATCTCCTCGCAATATGCGAGAAAGGTATAATGATGCCATGGCTATTGTCACAAAATTTGGAAAACCAGATTTATTTATTACATTCACATGTAATCCCCAATGGCCAGAGATCAAGGAAAATTTGTATTTGGGACAAACTACATCTGACCGACCAGATTTAGTGGCAAGAGTATTTAAAATCAAACTGAATTCATTAATACATGATATCACTAAAGCAAAATTATTTGGACAATGTATGGCATTTGTTTACACTATTGAATTTCAAAAGAGAGGACTGCCACATGCTCACATACTTTTAATACTGCAGGAAAAAGATAAGTTGAAAACTGCAGAGAGAGTGGATTCAGTCATTTCTGCCGAATTGCCAGACCAAGAAAAATATACAAAACTTTGGGAGATTGTTACACATAGAATGATTCATGGCCCATGTGGAGAGATGAATCCTAATTCACCATGTATGGAAAATAAAAAATGTACAAAAGAATTCCCAAAACAATTTCAAATGCAAACTTATGCTAATTGTGATGGATATCCTTTGTATAAAAGAACACAAGGAGAAACAGCTATTATCCGGGGCCAAAAGGTTGATAATAGATTTGTTGTTCCATACAATCCACATTTGCTCATCAAGTACAATGCACACATCAATGTAGAAGCTTGCACTTCGATTAAATCAATTAAGTATGTGTATAAATATATCTACAAAGGATATGACGCAGCTACTGTTGTTGTACAAGGTACTGTAAATGAAAACGAAAATCCAATTGTACACGATGAACTATCAAATTATTTAGATGCTCGCTATGTTAGTGCTCCTGAAGCAATGTGGCGCCTTTTGAAATTTGAGATGCATGATCGGTCACATGCTATCTATCGCTTAGCTGTACATTTGCCTCAAAGTCAGATGGTTTGCTTTACTCAAGGAAATGAAAGACTTGCATTATGTCAAAGTGAAGACAGAGATACCACACTTATAGCATGGTTTAAATTAAACTGTCAGGATACGCAGGCCAGACAATTTTTATACATAGAGATACCATATTACTATGTATTTGTAAATGGTCAATGGAAAGAACGAAGAAGAGATGCACAAAAAATTATACCACGCATTTATACCGTCAGTCCAAGGGATATTGAACGTTTCAGCTTAAGATTACTTCTGCTACATGTTCCCGGTGCACAGAGTTTTGAGCATTTACGTACAGTCAATGACATCGTTTATGATACATTCCTATTAGCTGCAAGACAGCAAAATTTCATAGCTGATGATACAGAATGGGAGAGGTGTCTGGAAGAAGCAGCGCTATGTCAAATGCCAAAGCAAATGAGACAACAATTTGCATTCATATGCATATTTTGCAATGTACCTGATGCTTTCACTTTGTGGGAAACATTTAAATTAAACATGTCAGAAGACTTCTTGAAACGTTACAGAGAACCAATCGCTCTGTTAAAAACATTGTTGGAAATTCAAGAAATATTGTTTGCTCATGGATTAAATTGTTCAAGTTTTAATTTACCGGATCCAGGACTTATAGATGACATTAATTTTGATGATTATGACACTGAGCTACAAAAACAAAAAACACAAGAAAAACTGGCAACATTAAATACTAAACAGTTAGAAGCATTTCAGGCCATCACAAATGCTACAGATGATGAAATGGTCAAAGACCGGTATTTCTATCTAGACGGCCCAGGTGGATCTGGAAAAACTTATCTTTACAATTGTTTGATGAGTTATATTCGATCACACAGTCAGATAGCTATGCCATTTGCAACAACTGGAATTGCTGCACTTTTGTTAGATGGTGGTAGAACTGTTCATAGTGGATTTAAGCTGCCAGTTCCCATTTTGGAAACATCAGTGTCAGATATTCGACTCAATTCTATACAAGCAAAAAAATTTAAACTAACGAAACTAATTATCATAGATGAGGCAACAATGATGTCATGTCACGCACTGCAATGTATTGACAGATTCTTAAAAGAAGTGATGGATAATAAGTTGCCATTTGGTGGAAAGGTGATGCTGTTAGGAGGAGATTTTCGGCAAACATTACCTGTTGTGCCACACGGAAATAGAACAGAGATCATTGAAACATGTATCAAGACCAGTAAACTGTGGCAAATATTTACACATCTCAAATTAGAATTAAATATGAGATCTGAAGGCCAAAATGAATTCAATGATTGGCTTATTAAAATCGGAGAAGGAAAACATCCAGAAATACAGCATTTACCAAATGATACTATTGAAATTCCATCAGAAATGGTTTGCAACGAATCACTGATATCAGCCATATTTCTAAACACTCTTAATAACGAGGATTACTCAGACATTGCAAACAAAGTGATATTAACATCAAAAAATATCGATGCCTTGAATGTAAATAATGAAATTTTAAAATACATCAATGCACCACAGAAGAATTATTACAGTGCAGATTCAGTTCTGGCTGATGATAAAGAGAGTGAATCGAATTTTAGTATCGAATTTATTAATTCCTTAACACCATCTGGAATGCCACCACATATTTTACAATTGAAAAAAGGTGCAATTGTCATGTTATTGTGAAATATGAATCCAAAAAAAGGACTTTGTAATGGCACCAGATTAATTGTGCATGAGTTAAAAGATCATTTTATACATGCAGAAATTATAACTGGGACCCATAGAGGTGACCGAGTTTTTATACCAAGAATTGATTTAGCTCCAAGCGAGAGTGGTTTGCCTTTTGTCCTTCAAAGGAGACAGTTTCCAGTTATCATGGCATTTGCCATGACCATCAATAAATCACAAGGCCAAACTTTTAAGTCTGTTGGGATTTTTTTAAAGGAACCAGTTTTTGCACATGGACAACTCTATGTTGCTTTTTCAAGGTGCACCAATCCAAACGAAATTAAAGTGACTGTTGACGAAAATGAAAGTCAGGGTCATTTATTAGACGATGGATGCGTTTACACAAAAAACATTGTGTACTATGAGGTGTTGTAAACATAGAGTAGAGTAGTTTCATTTCTATGACAACATTTTAAGGTACTCAATATTATTGCACAAAAACAACATTTCAAGAACAAACTATATACAATGGACAAAAAAATCCATAGAGAACAGTGGTTTGACTTCCAGTACAAAATGTAAGTACTCTGGGACTCTTTAAATAGGGGACCACTATTTCACTTTGGAAACGCTATGTGATATTTGCATAAAAGACAAACAGAAAATAAAAAAAAAACTTAAACATCCTTAAACATATTGAAATGGGTTACAAGTTTCATGTTCATATGATTGGTCCCACAAAAAAAAAGTTTAAAAACTGTTTGTTAAAGAGATATGTTATAGGCAAACATGTATTGTTACTATGTAGTTGAATCATTTCATAAGATTTGGAAAAGTATTGATTCAGGGAGTAATCCGATCGCCAGTTAATGGGGTCAGGAAGGAATTAATTTTTTTCCCTCTAAGATACAATTGCAAAAGTTTGAATGGGGGTTTTTATTGTTTGCCTTCCTCTGAATTCAATGCTAATTTAGTTTAACGAGAGTTTAACAAAAATGTTACAAATAAAAAAAAAAAAATTATTTGTAAAAAAATGTACTTACTCTAAGTTAATATAGTCTGCAGTTACTAAGTGATAAATATCTATTTAAAAGTGTTAGTATTGTTAAAAGAAGGTTGAAAGATTGTATAATATACAAGTTGCCTGTTACAAAATTTCATGTTACACTTTACAATATGTATGCATTAAAAAGTACAATATGTATGCATTAAAAGTAAGATATTATTATATTGTTTTTAAAAAAAAAAAGGATTATGAAATATAAGTTGAAAGTTACAAAAAATAAAAAGTTAAAAAAAGAAATGTGTATTTCTTTTTAGAAACAAAAAAGGGACAAATGTAGTAGACTCATTTTGTGTTGCAAATAAATTTCACAACATTTACATTTTATTGACCGTCATTTTTTGACGGGCAAGTCGCTAGTATATATATATATATATAGTAATGTTTTTTTATTTATTATTATATTTTTATATTAAAAAGATGTGACAATTGTATTTATAGCTTCAATAAAGATGTGTTTATTTTGTGTTATAATATGTTATATTTATAGACATTGCATTAGATTGTTTGTTGTGAGGCAACATAGTTTTGTGATGTGTATTAACCCCTTGAGTACTTGGATGTTTGTTATCCTGGAATTTCTATCATAAAATGAATACCAACATATCATGAGCCTCATTCAATTGAGCAATTGTAAGTATGGGCGCCCGTAATGGAGCCCATTAGCTAGCTTGCTATTCAATCGGTGTCTTTTTGTGAGCCGAAAATGGCTTACGGGTTACAGGCTTGAAATCCTTGTGATTTTTACAACCGGAACTTACAGCCCTTCGAAGTCTTTGATCTTTCCCGCATCGCAAATCGATATTCAATTGCTGCAATTCTGAAGGCCGGAAAAGGTTTCCCCCCGTAAACGGCAAATGTAGAAGAAAAACCTATGGGTACCAGATAGGACCCGCAAAGCGGTTCAAGACATGTCCATAGCAGTTTAAATGCAAATAACGAAAACACAATACTGCACTGTAAATGATGGGGAAAGCAATGAAAGACATTAGAATTAATTGCACAACAGTCTCAAGCTCGTAAATTGCCAATCTAAAATCATTTATTTATGCGTTTCATTTCGGGGTAGGATCAATCTCGGCAATCAATGAGTTAATACATATCAGGCCACCGATGTGGACTAGAACAGTATTGCATTAATTATTTATTATTAATTATTATTATTATTTTGTATTTTGCGCGTTTTGCAAGTCCGATTGCTTATCGGATCTCTAAACGCTAATTGATTGACATGTAGCCTCCATATTTTACTGACTGTAATAGAATCATACAAGAGGTGTATGTAAGTAGCAGACTTACCAGAGCCCATTTTCCCCTGTGAAGTGAAAGAGTTAAGCCTCCTACAACAGACTAATTAAGTCCAGCTGCATTCTGCCTTAAAAGGACCACTGAGCACTCAGCAGGTTGGGTTCAGTCTGGACTCTGAAGCAAACCCACAGACTTTTGGAGCAGAAAACGTACAGGCCTGTATATATAAACACTTTATTTTTCAGTAGTTTAAGGTAGTGATGAAACTGCTAGTTCTGTTTAGTCAGTGCTTCAAGGAAGCTAGGCTTTGTTTTGTATTATTTTTGCTTGTACCTGCTGACCAAGTTATCAGTAAAACTCCTTAAAGCTATAACGCCTCCTGAGCTACTTCACTGCAGAGCCTGTTAACAGGGCATTGACCCTGGAAGTGGCAGTCAGTCTGTCACATGACATTTAGTATTAGCTGCTTAATTGATCATATTCCTGCACTGTTCTGCTACATACGAGTGCATGGTTTATGGTTTTGGCTTTCAGCCCATAACTTGCTTCCTTGTTCAATTGAATAGCACTGGAAGTGTAGCAGATTGCGAGCCCGCAGCAGGCCCACAAAAATACTGGCTATATACCACAAGATGCAGGCTTCTAATTGAATGAGGCTCCATATTTTTTAGTTACACATATGTTGACATTGGATTGTTAAGTGTTAAATAATATTAAAATGTTATCATTTTATAGTGCTATACTGTCACTTTAAATGTTTCTGGGAGACTCAGAAAAAGTTTTCAAAGCATTTGTTAGTGATCTTTGGTACACTTAAATCTTTCTTCTGCTTTTTGCAGTTACGGCAGTGCCTTGATTTGCAAGTGATCTGTAAAATCTTATTAGCATAGGATCTGGGTGTCAGAGTGTCATAGAATAACTTGTAATTAATTTTATGTGCAAAACTCAATGGAGATTTATACCTTGCTTTTTGTCTGTGTCCCGAAGTGCACTCTGAGCAGTAACCCGTAGAAGTTCTCTCTGAATGTTTTAGGGCTGAGTGATTAATATAGCTAGGTAGGGTTTACTGCTTTTTCAGGGATTAGCATAGGGCCCATAATTTGGAACGGGAGGGAGTGTGGATTCGTATAACATCTTTATTCAGTTCTATTAGAAGACCACAATTTTTGTATGCCACTTAATAATAGAACTAACAGCAGAGCAACCTCGACTCCCAAAAACGAAGGCCACAGGTCAATTAACAGATCAATATGGAACTACCCACAACCAAGTAGAGTTTCCCAATTTTATTTTGTATCTCAACATGCCATTATGTTCATATTGTTGTTATACCAGACACTTGAGATGGTTTCTATTACTTATGGGTCTGTTATTTACTTAGTTTTTTTTCATATTTACCTATTATAAGATTTGCATGCATTAGGTAAGTAATATATAACATATGTCATTTTGCTCCGATCAACTTTATAAACATAGATATCTGGCATAATAAAGGCTCTATGAAATAAAGCTGTGAATTATATTTTTAATTCCTCTCTAGAAGGCTGCCATGTTGACCTCTATTCCTCTTTGCATCCCTCAGCAATAAATCACTAAATAACATGGATACACAGCAATCTCCTGTGAATCTAATGCAAACAGACCCCTTCTGAATAGATACCTTGTCGTGGGGAAGGGTACTTCAATGAAGCTTTGAGCTATACCATGTAGGGTCACCCAAGATTAGCAGGTGATAGCAGAGAGGTCAGACAAATTGAGGTCCATTGGGGAAGGAACTGGCAACCCACTTCAGTATATTTTCCAAGAAACCTTAAAGGGTCATGGAGAGCCACACACAACTGAATGACAGAACAACTACAACGCAATCAAGTCCAGCAGTTTCTAGCTAGAAAACACATGCAGTGTAGAAAGTTGTTCGCAATGCTATTTGTACTAGAAGCTCCAATATGGAGATTCACAACTTTCTTTCTTCATTCACCATGGATGGCGGAGAAGTCCCTCTCACTACACTATTAAACTATAAATTGCTTATTAACTCTTTAGTAGTTCTTCTCAGGCCATATTAAGTCCCTCTCACAGGCCCAATAACTGGAGGTGGATGGAAGAAACATTTAGACAGAACGTCCCATTGAGGTAGCCTAATGAATACAGTTTATTGGCTCCTAAAATGTAATTATTTCTGTTTTTATTTTCTCTATTGTATTTTTCTCTTACTGGGCTCTCCCTATCTCTTCCTCCCAAGTGTTTGTCCATTGCCAGAAACAAGACAATATCATGAAATGTTTCCTGAAAATACAAATTATTTCACTAACTCAGCTTGTCTAAGAGTAAACATTGTAATTTGTTGGCTGAGGTGTTAAGGATGTAAATATAAATATACAAATGGGAATAGAAATTATATCCATCCAAAGGCAGAATTCCAACTGAACATCTTGTTGTGACTTTTTCATATGAAGATAATATACCGGTATGTATAAAACACAAGGCATGTGGCACTTCTCTGTATGTAAATGAAACAAACTGTCATAAAGTCAATTAATTAAAATGTTTCACACTTTGTGTTTGTTTTCATAATATTTATTGCCTAATGAAAGTGTTGTGAATAAAATAAAATCCCCATTTCCGCCATATTTACACAATCATTTTTATATCCTGTGGTTTAAAGATACTTTTTAATATTGTTATCTGTGCCACCAGCAAAAGCAGCTAAAAACAGAAGAACCAATGTGTTAAAGCAAAAACAAATACATTTTAGATGTTCTAAACTCCCCCAATATTGCTACACAAGGAAGCCATGTTAAAATATTTGTATCTACCCCCACAAATTCCCTTTTTCTGACATAATCCCATTTTCTCAGATCTCAGTCATCATGGTTGTTTATGTAGAAGAAACATCTTGAGTTATGACTGCTGTCATTGAGATGGGATGGTATTCACATGGGGTTATCACTATAAAGGAGAACTGGTAGGGGTGTAGCTTTTCCCTTTTAAGGCAGCTTTAGTTTGATTTTATAATATCTTAAATGCATTTGGTTTTCTTTAGTATATTGATTGTACTATATTTTCCTCTGATTATGTACAGACAAGGGCGGAGCTACCAGTGTTCCAGGTGGTACAGTGCACTAGGCATTTTTTTCTGTAGTGTCAATACCCCATTACAACCAGCCCCCCCCCCCCCCCCGGCCCTGCTGGGGCCCCCATGGACCTCTTAAATAAGAGCATTTCTACTGAAGCTCCAAGAGGTGGCAGTGTGGAGCATTTCAGCATGATGGGGATGTGTATCTGGGAAGAGTTGAGAGTTGGATGACAGCAAAGTTCTGTGAGAGGGAATGGGTATAATGAGGGAGAGCAAAGGAGATGGGTGATATGTGATGTGGGTGCTGTGTGTGGATTGATACTGAGAAAGGATGAATGGTACAAAGAATGGGTGCTATGTAAGGTTGGATGCTAAGAGGGGAGGGGGCCATGTGGATATGGATGTTGAGAGGTACTGGATGCTATGTAGAGATAGTATATGTGTCACAGACCCCTTTTTCTCGTCTGGGTGTTGGCCCATTGAGCCCATTAAAGGACAGACAGTGTGGCACCAGCCACTGGATGATGTACGTAAACACCTCCATTGTATTTGTAATCTGTTTTGTCCCATTGTTTGCCAGATAAAGTTAATCACATCTGAAATGTGTTAGAGATGGCAGGATGTATATTGGAGGATAAGCCTATTGCTCTAAGGAAGCTCCTGCTAGACCCCATGTTGTTAATCTCCTGTAATTGTCTGCCACATCCTCTCATTGTTACATTGTGTACACGCTCTCTGTATCTAACTGCTGTAAATATTGCAGACTTTTCAAAATAAAACAGCTCACTTCTGGAGACATATAGAAATGTTGTGTCTCTTATTTTGTTCCTGGTGGCTGTGATACTGAACCTATCTCCACCCTCCAAGTAACTTGTCCTGGTCACTACCACAGGAAGGATACTGAGTCTCCTGAAAGTGCTGATTCCTGATGGAGATACTCGGACTGATACAGAAGACAGATATCAGGGTGCTGGTGACAAGATTTCCAAGAACCCAAAAGTCCTTGTGGGCAGTTAACATGTAGTCTATAGCAGGTGGCCCTGGGTAGTAATAACCCCTACCACTGGATCATCACTATATGTATATATGTATATATAAGAATATATATATATATATATAGAGAGTTCAGGAGTAATTCTTAGGTAATTGGGTGTTACTGAAATTAACTCTTCACCCCTTCCTCTTTACATCCCCAAATGCAGGGAGCTTGCATTAATAGATGCAAACATTGCTCACAAGAAATGTAAACACCCCTTTCAAGCACAACTTCTACCAAAGTATCACATGATATAATATAATATAAAATATTTTAGACAAAATAATAATTTTTAAAGCATGGAGAATGATGGTGTGTTTTTTATTTATAAGTGGAGGTAGGTGTGGGGAAGTGAGCACAGTACTTTGGATTTGTTTGATAACTGGATCCACCTCTTTTCCTCCTCACAGGCTCAGTTGTCACTAGATGCAAAGGCATACAAAAAACACTAATTAAAATATAGCTTTACAATTCTTTTCCCTGCTTAGTTATATTCTTATTCTCACAGGATATCGCACAGTAACTCGTAGGATATCACACTGCTCTTTTATAGCTATTATTTCTTGTCTTCTTGAATTTGGATATATGCTTAAGTCTATTGGTACTTAATTAAACTTCACAGGTATCTCATAACTTAATCTTGTTGGGAACTCACCTTAAGCAAATCATTCTACCTCCACTTGCTGTATGAATGTGAGTTGTGTCTTGATCTTGATGTAAATACTTCGGGGAAAGAAGTGAGACAGGTGACATAAATAAAGGGTCACTGTGGTAAAATATTTTCTATATGGTCTTTTGAAAAACTGAACTTGATAAAGGACCAAATGTGTTTAGTAATTAAAAGAAGAAAATCACACTTTTTAAAGGGGTATAGAGTGTTCCTGGATGTTACCAGGTAAATAATACCATTTGTATTTATTTACGTTTATGTACTTTACAATGTGAAGAAATGCTTATAAGATCTGTTTTTAATGCCTAAAGTCAATCCCGGTATGGGTCTGCCCACTGCAGCATATGCAGACAGAGACTCTGTAGGGCTGGATGTGCAATGTAGTGTCCTAACCTATCAGAGACCACATCTCAGCAGCATGTTGCAGAGAGATGGTCACTGGTTGGTTAACTTGAGACACTGCACATCCAGCCCTACAAAGTCTGTGTCTTCATGAGCTGCAGAAGGCAAATACATACAGACACTATTTGTATGATTGTAGTTAATAATAACAGAGCTTATAATAAAATAATGTACATGTCAGCAAATAGATACTCAGCGATATTATATACCTAGTAACATCCAGAAACCTTCCATAGCCCTTTAAATTTACATATTTGTCTACATTTTTCTTTACTTGTTGCAGCTTCTCTCTCAACTGGGTGTGTTCTTGAGCTTTGCATTAGTCCTAAAGAAAGTATTGCATTTGCCACATTCTCACTGTGCAGATAGAGGCTTCTTCTCTGCATTCAAAGTCTCTTCCCACCTCAGGTAATAGATAACTAGAAACCAGAATGATACATTCATGGCCCCATAATTACAAATGAAAGTAATAGATTTGAGGCTGTATTTTTTTGTAGAATGTAAAACATGTCGCTGATATTCAATTGTAGTTCTTTTACGTTTGACCACAGAGATCCTTTAATGATTAAACAGAGTTCATGAGAGAAGTATGTAGGGGAAAAGCATTCAAGCATGCCTTGGTAAAGATACAACTACCCTGAGGTTTTATTAAGTCAAAGCATTTCAGGAATTTACAAGACAAAGTAGATGAACAAGTTTGTTTTTATTTTCAGTTAAGATCTTAATTTCCATTGCATAGTTTTCCATTACTTCGGACATTCTGAGCAGCTTTTTTCGGCTGATTTTTTATGAGGATGTATCCGTGTAAATTAATACAATTTCCACTAGATCTACTGAAAGCACTGGCACTAATTGCCACATTTTCATTGTGTCATATGGAAGTTTCCTCTGCATACAATGTACCCTAACACCTATAATGGTAGAAAAAAATGCTGGCACAACCTGCAAAATAATTCTACAAAGGGGCAATACCTCCACCGTCTTCTTAGCTGCCCCTGGGTGCACAAGCACATATGCATCTCTATTCCTCTGCTACCATGTTGCTCCACCAGCAGTCTGTGAGTGTGTCTGTGAGTGTGTCTGTGAGTGTGTGTCTGTGAGTGTGTCTGTGAGTGTGTGTCTGTGAGTGTGTGTCTGTGAGTGTGTGTCTGTGAGAGTGTGTCTGTGAGTGTGTCTGTGATTGTGTGACTGTGAGTGTGTCTGTGAGTGTGTGTCTGTGAGTGTGTGTCTGTGAGTGTGTCTGTGAGTGTGTCTGTGAGTGTGTGTCTGTGATTGTGTGTCTGTGATTGTGTGTCTGTGATTGTGTGTCTGTGAGTGTGTGTCTGTGAGAGTGAGTGTGTCTGTGAGTGTGTGGCTGTGATTGTGTGTGTGATAATGTGTGTGATAATGTGTGTCTATGAGTGTGTCTATGAGTGTGTCTGTGACTGTGTGTCTGTGAGTGTGTGTAAAACATTACTATATTGCTTGTTATATCTCACTGTATTGAGGAGTATAAGCCTATAACTGTTTGTAAATTTGGGTCAGAAGGTTCAGACAAATAGAGTAGTTTAGTTAGAATATTATTACAGCACAGTATGAGGGGTAAGTGATAGGCCCCCAAAGCCACCACAATTAATTAGTTTTTTTTCACAGAGTAGTGTAGGTAGTAGATCTATTAGTAGGGGATAAGTGGGGATCCCAAGTTCTGTCACAGCGGACAGTTTAGGGACTGACCCACTAATCACAAATCAGCTAGCACTCTAATCACTTTATATATTTGTCTCATTCCGGCAGCACCCACCACCCTAGATCATAACAATTCCCTTCCCTGGACTTTGCAAATTGCAACTACTATCAAGGTATATACAGCCACCTGAAAGTTTCAACACTACATTACTTCTAATACTGTTAGTTCAATTATTATTTTTCAAATTTTATATGTTTTGGGCACATAGAAACTTTATTGAAACCGTGTTAATTTAATTATCTTTGTATTGTACTATTCTGTGTTTACATCCCACCCCTCGTACCCCTTCCACTCACACCTTTTCAGTTGTTCTTAACAAATTTGTTCTGCTTATATTTACTGGTTCTGACCTCATCTGCTTCTTTCATTCCAGCAGGACCCACCATTTTAGATCATAACAATTCCCTTCCCTGGACTTTGCAAATTGCAACTGCTCTCTCTGCCCCACACCCACCCGCTCTTGCTTTCTCTTAATTTATAGAAACACATATGACTTGCACCTGCTCAGCCAAAACCACCTGCTAAAAAACAAAATCCCAAACATTGTCATAAGTCTCTTAGCTTCTCACCTACCACAGCCATGCTGATAAACCTTATCACACTCTTTTCCCTGCTCCTGAATCTATATTACTACTTCTACCAAATCTTAGGATAATAATTCTTACCCCCACAATCAAACAATCATCCTATCTTTCTCCTGATCTTACACACTGTCACAATGCTTTCTCATTCTTTCCTCTTTCTCATAACCTACTGCCTCTCTCAGTCTTTACTTTGCAGCATATACATATCACGTCCCCAACAATATTACCATTTCACCTTCCTTACTCTCCTCTCCTCTTCTCTGCTCCCACGAGCTCCTCTCCCTTCTCCAGTCACAATATCATCCCCTCCAAAACATTCACAAGCAGAAACAGCACCTTAAGTCCCAGTCCATCTTCTCTCCCTTTCACTCCTCCTTCTCCTGGCTGCAGAAGATATATCCCCTAACCCAGGCCCCTCACTCATCTCCACTCGCCGTCACCCACGCTCTGGCTCAAGGCCAGCAAACACCCGTAACACCAAGAATCTGATATCCATCACATGTCACAAACCTTCAACTCTAGCTTTCTCCTGTGCCCTCTGGAACGCACGGTCTATCTGCAATAAACTTACATTCACTCATGACCTCTTCACTACCAACTCCCTCAATCTATAGGCTCTCACAGAAACCTGGCTCTCATCCTCAGACACTGCCTCCCCTACAGCACTCTCTCATGGTGGTTATCACCTCAGCCAAACACCTATACTTGTGAACAAACAAGGTGGTGGTGTGGGTATTTTGCTTTCCACTCACTGTACATTTCACCTCATACCCCCTGTCCCATCCCTCCAATTATCATCCATTGAAGTTCATACAATCCGCCTCTTCTCACCTATCTCTCCATGTGTAGCTGTGATCTATCGCCCACCCAAGCACTCTCTCTCAATTTCTTGACAACTTTTCTGCCTGGCTCCCTCATTGTCTCTCCTCTAATGTTCCTTCACTGGTACATGGAGATTTTAACATTGCTGTTGACACTCCCACCTCAACAGCAGCAGCCAAACTGCTTGCACTCACCTCTTCCCTTGGCCTCTCACAACTAACAGATTCTTCTACTCATCATGCTGGACATTCTCTTGACCTTATCTTCACCAATCTCAGCCCAACCTCCTACCCAGTCATCCATCCACTCCCTCTATCTGACCACATCTTCCTCTCACCACCCCTATTCAACCCCTGCCACCATCACGAACAGAAACCTGCTAGCACTTGACCCTGCTCTTCTCTCCACGATTATCCAACCCCTTCTCAGCCCCATCACCAACCTCAACTGCCTTGACACTGCCACCTCACTCTACAACTCTACTCTCTGTTACACCTTTGACACTCTGGCCCCCATAACCACACACGGACGCCCTCACTCTCATCCACAACCATGGCACACTGTACAAACATGATACATCCAGAGGTGCTCCCACCCAGCTGAACGACTACAGAGGAAATCACGCACTTCGGCAGATTTCCTCCACTACAAATTTATGTTACGCTCCTATTCCTTTGCCCTAAACCTTGCCAAACAACACTACTTCACATCACTAATATCAACTCTGTCCTCTAACCCCAAGTGTATGTTGGCCATTTTCAATACTCTCCTCCACCCACCACCTCCTCCCATCCCTTCCTCTCTCATAGCTGAAGACTTTGCCAACCATTTTATGCATAAAATTCAAAACATTTGCAATGAACTCTCCTCTCATAGTGGTTTACACACTCCACCCTCTCAACTAACCAACAACAACCAGTCTTCTCTCTTCCCCAATCCCACAGCCATCATGAACTGCTTTGACCCGACTACAGAGAACAAAGTCTCCAGACTGGTATTATCCCGTCTCCTCACTACCTGTCCTCTAGATCCTTTTCCATTTCAGCTTATCCCTTCCCTCCCAACCACACTAATCCCAGCTCTCACACACCTCTTCAACCTTTCCCTAAATACTAGCACGTTTCCATCTTCTCAGAAAAATGCCATAATTACACCCATCCTCAAAAAAACCCTCATCTGACTCTGACGTCACATCTAACTACCCCCATATCTCTCTGCTTCCCCTGGCTTCCAAACTGCTGGAGCGGCTCGTCTATAACCGCCTTACCAGCTTTATTTCCTCTAACTCCCTTCTTGACACCTTAAAATACGGCATCCAGGTTCTCATCATATCTACAAAATTGATCATTCAGTGTCTCCTTCTCTGACACCTCATCTTCTACCTACCCCTATCAGTTGGTGTATCCCAAGGTTCAGTCCTAGGCCCCCTCCTTTTCTCCATCTACACTTCCTCACTTGGTACCCTAATACACTCTTTTGGGCTTCAGTATCATCTCTATGCAGATGACACCCAAATCTACCTCTCAGCACCAGATCTATCCCCCTCTCTTCTAACACACGTCTCCAACTGCCTTTCTAGTATATCCTCTTGGATGTCCACCCACCATCTCAAACTCAACATGTCTAAGACTGAACTCCTAATCTTCCCTCCCTCTACCACAGCATCAATTCCTCACATCTCTGTCACTGTCAACGACATCATCTCCCCCTCCTCCCAAGCCTGTTGCCTTGGGGTTCTACTGGACAGCGCCCTGTCTTTCATCCCTCACATACAGACACTAACAAAATCTTGCCTTCTCGTCTAAAAAACATCTCCAAAATGTGCCACTATCTTACACAAGACACAACTAAAATCCTAATACACTCTCTCATCATCACTCGACTAGACTACTGCAACTCGCTTCTTGTTGGCCTGCCCAGCACCCGTCTCCCCTTCAATCCATAACGAACGCCTCTGCTAGACTTATCTTCCGTACACAACGTTCATTGTTGGCATCACCTCTCTGTCAATCACTCTACTGGCTTCCCTTAGCCTCCAGAATAAAATTTAAAATCATGACCCTAACTTACGAAGCCCTCAACAATTGTGCACCCCCTTACATCTCTGCTCTCATCTCCAAATATTCCCCCAACCTCCCTCTTTGTTCTGCTAATGACCTTTTTCTTTCTACAACTCTTGTCACCTCCTCTCATTCTCGCCTTCAGGACTTTTCTCGTGCTGCCCCTATTCTCTGGAACTCCTTGCCTCGCTCCACCAGATTGTCCTCCTGCCTCAAAACATTCAAAACACTCACTAAAAATGCATCTCTTTAAAGAACCGTATCACCTTCCACCCTAACACGCTCATTCTCTCTCTTCCTCCTTTACCACTCACTATAGCTTTAGATTGTAAGTCTGCAAGTTTCAGTCCTGCAGGGTGCTTTGGAGAAAGCGATATGGACACTGGATTCAAGGCTCAAAGAAAGGGCCCTCCTTACTTTGTTATGTTTTAATAACATAAAATTATCTCATGTACAGCCCTACGGAATATGTTGGCGCTTTATAAATAAACGATAATAATAATATCTAATTAACATCTTCCTTGGAGATCAATATATTTATACAGATGAACTATTTTGATTAATGCACTTTAAATAATTTCACATTCAACCTACTGGACCCAGATATACATCAAATACTGCATACGTTTTTTAAAACTTTACAGACCAAATCAAAAGTGTCAATTCATGAACATATTTAGAAATGAGATAGACGCTATAAAAAAGCATATGTATGGATATTTACTTTTAGTATATAATGGTAACAGAACAATACAGAATAAAAGTGATGTGAGCGAATTTGCCTTATTAAGTTAAGGAATAATATGATATGTACCAAACAACAGAGGTGGAGGCGTAAATTGTTTAATGTTTTAAACATGTTTTTATCACTGTATTTAAATTTTAAATATTTATTTAATAAAATATGTTTGCTAATTAATTTCAGGTGTGTTTCTCAATATAAGTATATCTATAAGGAGTATATTGCTATAAAAAGGTTTCCAAGTATTCAAATTCACATAAATATAGCAATTTTCTTAGAAATTAACATTATAATAGTGTGATATTAAAATAATTTAAGATTTCACATATCTAAGCATCTCCTATAAGAGGTATCCTTTTTCAAAAGATTTTTATGGCAGTATAAGTTCACCTTAGTTTCTTTTTCTTCCATTTAACTTTAATTAAGGGTTCAATGTCTTAACTGTAGAATTGCACAACCGTTTGGTATTTGATATGTTATTTTATCTATTGTTCAATCCATTTTATTGGCAATGGGAAATATTCGAAAACTTCCCCAATGAAGTAATGCATAATGCCATGAAATGAGTAGGGATTTTCTGGATATTGCAATTTCTAAAATTAATCTTGGTTTATTGTATTTTATTGGGAGCAGCTCTGGTGACCCAGATGAGTTGGGCTGCATCCTATATGCACGTGATGAGGGCTTTGCAAGTTGGTGTGTAAATGTATTGGCATTAAATGTGTTAGGAAATTGAACTTTATATTTGTTGCTCAGTCATTCAGTTGTGTCCTACTCTCTGAGACCATCATGGTTTTCATGGCAAAGATTCTAGAATGGGCTGCCAGTTCCTTTTCCAGTGGAATTGTCTGACTTCTCGAACCCTGAAAGACCTCTTTTTTCAAAAAATATATCCAGTCCCTTTTTTAATGTTATCTATCGAACCCGCTGTCACCATCTCCTCTGGTAGAGAATTTCACAGATTTACCACCCTTACTGTGAAGAATCCTATTCTTTTTTTTTGTAAAAAGAATGTTACATTATATTATATATATTGACAATAATAATTTGCTTCTGACTTCATTCAAATCCAACATTTTGCACAAACAACATTTACTGTGAGATGAAGTTGGCAGGAGTTAATTATTAGTTACCCATGGCTCCCAAACTTCCCATTTCGACAGGGTTTTATTACCTAGTGGTTTGTTTATCGGGGTTTGGAAATCTTTTTCTATCTCATGAACTCTTTCTATTGTGTTTTTAATCTCACGCCATGATGGTATTCCATCTTGTTTCCAATATTTCATTTGTAACCACCTAATATTTGAACTGTCAAACATTTCAGTGATCTCATTAAAGTTTTAGGGAAGATGTGGAACAGTTTAAGTTCAGGGGACAGCATAATTGGATATTTAATAATATCAGAAATTTGATTCACACACAAAGACCACTAATCTTGAATTAATGGACAATCCCACATAATACATTTAAATGTTCCTCTAGAATCACATCCTCTCCAACATTTCCCAGATGTTTTACCAGGGTACATTTTTCTTATTAAATCAGGCACTCTGTACCACCTCTGTACTATCTTAAAGTATGTTTCTTTAAAAGTGGTACAAGTGGATATCTTTGAAGTAAGTTCAAATGCTTTGAACCATTCTATCACATCGTAATTCCAATTAAAATCTTCTTCCCATTTAATCATACTTGATGTTTTTCCTAATTGGAAATGGGCTCACAACAAGTTATGACAGCTTGAAATGTTAAACTTTATTTGATTATTAAACAACATTTTTTCCAGTTTTGTTAAGTCTCTTTTCTGAATCAATTTAAATTTGGAATTATTTATTACTTTAATCCAGGACATATAGTCTAACCATTTGTAGTCTGGTAAATTAAACTCTTGTTTTACTTCTTCAAAGTTTTTAATCTTGTCATTTCCATAAAGATCTATTAAGTGTATAATTCCCAATTTTTCCCAATCTACTTTATATCTTTGTTTTTCATTATTTAATATACATTTTATAGAAGTCAAAGGTGATGGGTAATCTATAAGTTTCCATTTTTTAATGATCTTATACCAAGCTTTCATACCTGATTTAATTGTTATCAATGTATTTTCATAATTAAGTTGATCTTGTTGATACCAGAGGCAATTGTCCATATCTTTTTTTCCCCCATTAATGACCTCTCAATGTTTCTCCGTTTAGTTATGTTTTTCCGTAAGGGCCATTCCAAAAATTGTGCCAACCTAACTGCATCATAATGATCGAAAATTAGATTGTATGTAAACAAAGATTTAAAAAATAAGATTGTTTAGCTGTTATTAGTGTAATTAAAAAAATATATACCGTATTTTTCGCCGTATAAGACGCACTTTTTCTTCCCCAAAACTGGGGGAGGAAAGTTGGTGCGTCTTATACGGCGAATATACCTTTTCAAACTGCCTCTGTCCTCTTGATCTCACCCCAGCGCTTCCTACCAGCATCGCTTCGGCCGGTGCGTCCTAGTGACGTCACACACGCAACGCTGCAGTACACGAGGAGTGCTGGTAGGAAGCGCTGGGGTGAGATCAAGATGGCAGAGATCAGAAGAAAGGTGAGGATCAGGAGGGTCAGGGAGGATCAGGACGGTCAGGGAGGATCAGGAGGATTAGGAGGGTCAGGGAGGGTCAGGGAGGGTCAAGGGCTCCCAAATGCTCCCAAATGCTGCAGTATATGGATATGTATGTGTGCATGTATGTGTGTGTATATATGTATGTATGTGTATGTATATTTATGTGTGTATGTATATGTATGTATGTGTATCTATATCTATATCTATATATATATATATATATATATATAATTTGTGTGTAATGTAGGTGTGTATCTGTGTGTAAAGTGTATTTGTGTTTGATTCAGATTTTTTTTTCTTGTTTTCCTCCTCTAAAAACTAGGTGCGTCTTATCTGCCGGTGCGTCTTATAGGGCGAAAAATACGGTAGATCATTTTATCATAAAATATTGTGCTATTTCGCATCATGAAGATAATTTACAGTGAGTTCAGTGGCCCTTTAAATAACTCAAAAGCTGTATTATTTGTACAACCAGCACTATTATGCATCAATGTAAAAATCTAAAATAATACAGACACATTAAGAATAAAGAATATTACTGAGAAGTAATGTCTATATTAAACTAGCGACTTGCCCGTCAAAAAATGACAGCAATAAGATTGTGAGGCAGGTAATGTTGTTTGTGTGCGAAATTAATTTTGTTGTTTTTTTAAGATCCTTGGGCGCTGATTGTGAGCCTCGCGCTGAGCGCATTCGGAGCTCATCGCGTGGCTCGCAATGAGCGCTTTCGGCGCTCATTGTGAGACTCTTGGTTGTTTGTGTGCTATGAGCAGCGTTGGTGTTTTTTTTTGGTATGGCAATGAATAATTAATAAAATAAGAAATTAATATACTTTACCTATTGTGAAGTAATATATGCAGGAAGCATTGTGTTGAAGAGCTGGCAATCTGTTTTCATGTTGCTGCAGCATCAGAGCTGTGGAGCTGCTGTGTAAGTGTCATGAATGTGTGCAGTGTGTAGTGTAAATAGGCTGCGTGCGCAGGGCAAATCCGTTAGGGTAGCTGTGTACTTCTGCATTGTATAAGTTAGTGTTCTAAAATGGCGCCTAATGTGTGGTACGCGGCTGTGGCTGATTTAGCGTCCTTGTTTTCGGATGTTGTCCGACTTTTTCGGAAAATCCGGACTTAAATGGAGGTGTAACTTTACTTTCAGAGGTTCTGCGTGCCCCCCCCCCCCCCCCCTTGCTGTGGGTAAGCTTTTTATGTGTTTGTTGTGTGTATTTATTGTGTTTATAATGGTTTCCGGGTCGCGTGGTTTGCGTCCTTGTTTTCAGGTCTCGTACGTCTTTTTCGGAAAATCCGTAGGTGTTTGGTGGTGTTTTGCGTCTTTAGAGTCCTGTAGCCTCGTTTTCGTTTTTTTCGGTGGCCATTTTTTCTCTCGCTTAGGGTATTTTCGGGTGTCTAAACTCTTTTATTTCAAGTTAAATTGCGGTGTAACTTTAGTTTCTGAGGTCCTGGGTGCCCCCCCCCTTGCTGTAGGTAAGCTTTTTATGTATTTGTTGTGTGCGGTTTCAGTCGGTAAGGTCGTATTTTTGCGAGGTCGTAATGGTTCGTAACACGTCTCGTATTTTTGTGACGTAAGTCCGTAAATTTTGCGAGGTCCGCAGTAGCTGGCAAGGAGCTTTAGCAACGGCCCGCTTGCTCACAACTATATTATTAAATAGCATATTCATAAAATTAGCCATTTATATAAACTCATTATTGCATACGGTAGTTTATTTATTTATTGACATGACATTTTTATCACAAATCATCATGGACCATATTATAGTTTTAGTTATTGATTTGAACAATCAGTTGCATAAAAAGATTAGCTTGAACTAGGAAGCTGCATGCTTTGATTATGAGCTTTGGGATATTTAGCAATCCAAAGTGCTGACCATCTCATTGTACAATGAAACATTCATAATGCTAAACTGTGTGATGTTGCAGTTGATGGAATAGCTCCCACCTTTGTACAAAAAGCAATTATAGTGAATGACAAAGAGGTTATTGAAACTCACAAATAACCAGACGGTTATCCCCACAACTCTTATCATTCCATGTTCCAGTGGAATACATTTCCACACAGCTTTCATTCCCAATGTTATTTGGTTCACCGTGATCCCAGTTGGTGTAGCCAATTGCTTCACCAGTGGAGTACACATAGGTGCCTTCACCTTGTAAGTCATTTATACCCAGAAATGCATTCTTACGATATTTCAAGACTATAGCCAGGACAGCCTGGTTCTCATCACTGCTTCGTGGTGAAGCCAGTTGACCTCCAGCATTGTTGCAAGTTGCTTTTGCATTATTAAACGTGGCTTGCAAACCATTTGTCACAAACATCTTATTTCCAACGCTTGTTCCCCTGTTGAAGAGTAAGGCTGAAATATGGAATAGTTAGTTATTGTGAGAATTTTTAAAATACCAAAATACAGAAAATTGCAAGTCAGATTATAATAGTAATATAGCTTTTTGATATATGATAATATGTAATGCAATGTACAAGTCTCTAGAAGCTATTAAAAAGTAATGATATATCACTATCAACAAAGGTCCACATCGTTAGAACTCTGTTATTCCCAGTAATTACATAGGGATGTAAGAGCTGGACCATAAAGAAGTCTGAGCACCGTGATGCTCTTGAATTGTGGTGTTGGAAAAACTATGTAGAGTCCATTGGACTGTTGGAAGATCAAGTCGATCAATATTACAGGAAATAAAGCCAAACTGTTCACTGGAAGGTTTGATCATGAGGCTAAAGCTCAGATATTTTGGCCACATCATGATAAGACAGGAATCCCTAGAGATGCTGAGAATGATTGGAGGCACATGAAGAAGGGGATGTAAATATATACATGTAGATCAGACTAATAATACTATTTTCCAATACAAGATTATTAAAGCCTTAGCATTTGTCTGATCAGAACTGTTTTGTGAAATGTATGTTTAAAACATAATAACAACCAATTGTAAAAATATTTATTTTTATGTGTACCTTTCATTTATCTTTTTGCTGTGTCACTTTAAACATTGGTGCACAATAATAACACACAACGTAAGTGGCTCTTGATAACACCAACTTGTTATTTTGGTAATTTTATATTATATCTGGATCACATGCCTATGGCTTCATTTGAAGTCTTTTGTGGCCTTAATTTTACATAGGATCCCTCACCCCTGGGTGGGTTTAATGTAACAATACTACCCTTGTTCTCCAGAAAAGTGTACCAAGATATTGTCTCATGCAAAAAATGATTAGGTAGGAACAACAGTGATTCATCTCATAGCACTTAATGGAGATAATTGGGATCATGATGGTAATATCTACACTTAGTGTTTCTCAGTTCCCAAGAAAAGAGGTCCACCACTGCCCTGTATGCCCTCTGGAGCAGTGCTTTTCTGCGCTGCCTTGAAAAGGAACATCAGAAGACATTACTCCAATACGCCAACAGGGATACATTTCTTACTTACTGGACACTAACTAGTTAATTGTATGTGTTAGAGAAACTACAGATACCTGACTAACAGACAAGTTAACACTTGCATGTAATAAGTCATTAAGATATATCATTCTCTTACAATTTGCATGACATATACCAATCACTGTTACATGTCAACATTCAATATTAAGACTGGTTTTGAAAGCATGGCATGTTCTAGGTGATATAACACTTACCATTCTTCTGACTCGCTGCGATGGCTTGCAAACTGGTCAGCCTTCCATCCATATCTGTAAGTTGACTTTTTATTGCGTCAAGTCCTAAACAGAGAAGTTGTCAAAGTTAGATATCCATGCATGTTTAGATTGGATTTAGATTATATTCATTATTATATAGTTTAAAAAAAATGATCTATATAAATATATATTTATTTATTTATATTTTCAGAAGAAGATCCCACATCAAATATTTTAAAACATTATTGCAAAGGCTGACCCATAACAGTTTATTTTAGGAAATTATGTGAACTAACTAAACTGTGTAAGCTAAGCTAAACTAGGATCACTATAAAGCTCTAAGAACAGTAGCTAGATGTATTAATTAAGCATTGATCTTTTATTATTATTATTATAACTATTATTATTATTATTTATTTATTTATTTATAAAATGCCAACATGTTCTCTGGCACTAAGGACATAGAATGAATACATAAGACAAACATAAGGACTACCTCCCAGTCCAACCCATTGAAGACGTGGTGACCGGAAGCGCCACTGGAGGTTTAGAATTAATGTTTGAAAATAAAGACTCAATATTGCTTTTCTAACCAATGAATAGAATAAGATAAATGCCTAATTAAAATATTTAGTACCTTTTGTAAGGCATTACATTGGTGTTTCATCCCAAAAGGATAATGGGGATAATGACGATTTAATTCCTTATCACCTATTGTCTATTTTATTATATTTAATTTTTTGTTCAATTATGTTTGTCATAATGAAATGGTCAAAAATAATGGCTAAAATGGCAGCAAGTTTGCCAAGATACTGTTAGCATTAGGAATATAAAAGAAACCATTATATGATTATAAGATTGAAAACGAAACATAAATAATTACATTTTATTTACAATTCCTTAACTTTAAAGTAATTACTTTTCTTTTAGAGCACATGGTCTTGGATAACATTACACACCATCTATATTTATATATTTATTTATTTTTCAATAGTACTAGACCTAAATATTTAAAACATGTCAAAGCAACCTGTTCTTTTACACACCATTCCATCTAATCAAATTCCATTCTTTATCATAAATTGCTGTTTTTTTCATTTATTACATTGATGTTTTATATTTTGTTTCACAATTATTAATGTATTTTATTAATACACACTGCATACCTAGACTATCTCCCTGGTCTCCTTTAGGACCTTGTGGTCCTTGGACTCCCTGGGGACCTGGAGGACCTGGGTCTCCTTGTGTTCCTGATATACCTGTGAAAAGGAAAGAAGGAGAGTGAAAAAACATTGCATGTTCCCACTGATTTGGACTTCATATATTATACTTCTGATTCCAAAACTGTATTTCATGGAACCCAAGGGATACATTTTCTAAATTCCAATTGACTTTTTCAGAGAGGATGTAAAGATATGTGTAGTAATTATGAGGCCATGTGGCATTTTCTAGTGGAATGGATTATATGTTTTTCAATCTGGAACTCATAGTGCTGTACAGTGCTGCTTTTGAGCCACACATACCAACTTAAAGGACCACAAAAGTCATCCTTAGTGCTCTGTACCATTAGATAGAGGGTAACAAAGCATGCGGAAAACATGTTTTCCTTTTTAAAATGAATGCTGAATTCACTGAGTTATGATCAAAAGAGTCAGGCTTTTTCAGTGTGTTGCCTCTGACTGAGCAATGAGCTCTGTACCACACTCAATGTAATGAATATTAATTAGAATCAGGTGTAAATGCTTTGAATTAGACAGTGGCTAAGTGATTTGTAACTACTTGATTATATTGTAGGAGCTTATATATTTACAGAACAGATAGCACAGTAGGCAAGGATTTGGTCTGTAATGCATAACGTCTTAGTTCAAATTGTCCTACATGCTGTTCTTTATCTTTTCTGTTTAAAAATTCTAAATATGTCTTGACCCTTAGGTTATATAATAAAGCATATGATAATAAGAGGTAACTGTTGATTTTAAAATAATTACGTGAATGGTATATATATATATATATATATATATATATATATATATATATATATATATAAATACAATGGCAGCAAAAAGTATTTGATCTCCTGCTGGTTTTGAATGTTTGTCCACTGACAAAGAAATGATCAGTCTATAATTTTTAGTGGTCAGTTTATTTTAACAGTGAGACAGAATAACAAAAAAAACAAACAAGAAAAACACATGTAAAAAAAGTTATACATTGATTTGTAGATCAGTAAGGGAAATAAGTATTTGATCCCCTATCAATTAGCAAGATTTCTGGCTTCTGGGTGTCTTTTATACAGGTAATGAGCTGAGATTAGGAGCACTCTCTTAAAGGGAGTGCTCCTAATCTCAGCTTGTTACCTGTATAAAAGACACCTGTCCTCAAAAGCAAAAATCACATTCCAAACTCTTCACCATGCCCAAGACCAAAGAGCTGTCCAAGGATGTTAGGGACAAGACTGTAGACCTACACAAGGCTGGAATGGGCTACAAGACCATCGCCAAGCAGCTTGGTGAGAAGGTGACAACAGTTGGTGCGATTATTCTCAAATGGAAGAAACACAAAATAACTGCCTGTCTCCCTCGGTCTGATGCTCCTTGCAAGATCTCACCTCGTGGCGTTTCAATGATCATGAGAACGGTGAGGAATCAGCCCAGAACTACACGGGAGGATCTTGTTAATAATCTCAAGGCAGCGGGGACAATAGTCACCAAGAAAACAAGTGGTAACACACTACGCCGAGAAGGATTTAAATCCAGCAGCGCCCGCAAGGTCCCCCTGCTCAAGAAAGCACATGTACATGCCCGTCTGAAGTCACCAATGAACATCTGAATGATTCAGAGGAGAACTGGGTGAAAGTGTTGTGGTCAGAGGAGACCAAAATCAAGCTCTTTGGCATCAAATCAACTTGCCGTGTTTGGAGGAGGAGGAATGCTGCCTATAACCCCAAGAACACCATCCCCACTGTCAAACATGGAGGTGAAAACATTATGCTTGGGGGGGGGTGTTCTGCTAAGAGGACAGGCAAACTGCACCACATCAAAGGAACGATGGACGGGGCAATGTACCGTCAAATCTTCCCCCAGCCAGGTCATTAAAAATGGGTTGTGGATGGCCAAGGCAGTGGCTCAAGAAGCACATTAAGGTCCTGGAGTGGCCTAGCCAGTCTCCATATTATAATCCCATAGAACATCTGTGGAGGGAGCTGAAGGTTCGAGATGCCAAACATCAGCCTCAAAACCTTAGTGACTTGGAGAGGATCTACAAAGAGGAATGAGACAAAATCCCTCCTGAGATGTGTGCAAACCTGGTGGCCAACTACAAGAAACGTCCGACCTCTGTGATTGCCAACAAGGGTTTTGCCACCAAGTACTAAGTTGAAGGGGTTAAATATTTATTTCCCGCATTGACCTGCAAATCAATTTATAGCTTTTTTGACGTTTTTTTTTGTTAGTGTGAAACAGAATGTTAAAATACACCTACCTTTATTATTGTAGACTGATCATTTATTTGTCAGTGAAGAAACATTCAAAATCAGCAGGGGATCAAATACTTTCCCCCCCCCCCCATTGTATATATAAATAAAAAACTAGCTTATATAAGTGTGTGTGTGATTTATATATATAATTTATATATATATATTGAATAATGATGTAAGCTCATAATTTCCACAACATAAGCTGAGATCCCACTCCATGCTGATGATAGCCAGTAAACTTGAAACAGCGGTACATGGATAGGATACTCAGCTTGTGTTTAATCCAACCTTTGCTTTGCATTAAAGCTGTGTAATACAGCATGCATAAGCTTTAAGGAAGACATGTTTGATAATGGCTATGGAATGAAGAGCAAGGCATTTGTGGGCACATTTGCATGTCCCAGCTCAGCTTCCCAGAATGCAGTGTAATAACTGTTTTTCTCGGAACTCTGAGCTGGCAGCAGCTTTTTAACTTGCTTTAGACGTTCAAATGTGAACACAGATGTACTATTTATTTAGTATATATATATATATATATATATATATATATATATATATATAGTTAGATAGATTTATATATAGATATAGATATATATATATATATATGTCAAATAATGAAAATAGTTTAGATTATTCTACAACCTAAATAAAAAAAATCTTATTTTTAATCATAAACAAAAATAATACACTCTGTGATGTGAACCCCAGACCTTTAGCTATAAAGGATGTTGCTAAACTTGTTATTCTATTTGTATACTTAACACTTCCGCTTGGTGAAATACATACAAATACCTACCTAGAAGAACATGTGAATAATAAGGTTGAACTCTGTAATTGCTATACATTAGTTTCTAGATATATTAACTCTTATACTTACATTGTAAAACTGAGTGTGTTAGTGTAGTGATGTTTTCATTGGTTTTAATCCAATGCTTTTTTTATTAACTAATGTATTTATTAACACACATATGACTGAGAAATAACTTGACTTGACGGACTTTTTAATTTCCAATGAAAAAAAATCTTGAAAATAGAAAAACGTATTACTATACCAGCACACACTGCTATTAGATCCAGTGTAAATCTAAAATAGAATGTGTAACAGTAACAGACTCAGCCTTATTATTTATGCAGAGTCTTGTGGGACGGCTTCAAGGACTAAACTAAAATGACAATAACTAATTATTGAACAATTGAACCTACTGATGGTGCAGAGCACATACGGCTGCTTTTGTGATCAGCTGTGAAAAAATGGAAGTGATAGTGCAGAAACCAGCACTATACACTAACACAAATCATAGGTGCATGGGCCTGGACAGGATATGTGGGAGAGCATTTTAGATGAGTTCAGAGGTGCAAGAGAAGGTGGTGTGTGAGGCTCTATGTCGGAAGGTAAAAGAAACTAAAGTGAACGGAATTAGGAAAGGTGTCAGTTGGTCATAAACATGTGCTGACATGCATTCAGTGTATTAAGCAAATAAGTATATGACAGCCAACATCTTGCAGTGTACGTGCATCTTGCATGTGCTGAAATTGGTTATTCATATGTAAAATTAATCTGGATCCTCTAGGGCCATTTTCTATTCATGGGCCCACTTCACAAGTTTCCTTGGTATCCGGGAAGGATACATCCTCCATGTATTTTTATGTCACAACTCAAACAGTCAGCAAGAACTAACACAATGCAGACTATCTTCATAATGTTTGTTTATATTCAATTAATGGTAGAAGAACTTGCTTGCCTTGATCTCCTTGATCTCCTTTTTGTCCATCTGTCCCAGGTGCTCCATCTTTCCCAACAGAACCACATTTAATTACAGCACAGCCAGCTGTCTCTGGACTAGCACATGTCTGGTCATCGGGTTTTATACTGGGTAATGACA